>JACDJE010000204.1:1558586-1732459 GCA_016647715.1 Pavo muticus
CCTGCGGCGGCGCGGAGCGGGGCGACGGGGGAGATGTCCGCCCCGCGGGGGGTCCCAGCGCCGCGCCCGGAGCTCTCGGCCGCGGCCCCGGGGGGCGCTGCGTGGCTCTGCGGCGCTCCCGACGGCGGGACGGGACCGCGGGGAGCGGACAGCGCGCGGGTTACACAAAGAGGCGGTCGTTGCTGAGGGATGAGCGGACGGAGAGAAGTGCCGCTGGGAAGTGAGCGCTTCCCCTTTTGCCGGGTCCGTCGCTGCTGTGGCCCTGGATGGGCCGTGTGCCCGCCTGAGCTCCACGTTTCCTTTATGTCGTTTTTGTGACCTGCCACGGGATCAGAGAACGCTGCTCACACATCTCCCAGTCCATGACTGTCGCTCGCCTTTTTTTCTCTGCTTCAAAGAGTGTTCTTGGAGGAATCCAAACGTTCTGGGCACTTGGAGCTGCCTTATGTCCGAGCAGAAGCAAGGCACGCTTCAGCTCCAAATTACTTCCTTATTGGATTTCTGCTCCTTCCTCAATTGTCCCCAGGCCCCATCCAGCCCGGCCCCGCCCGCTGCTGCTCCCACCTTTATCATCCATCTGTTATCTCTTGGCAAGGTGCAGTGCTAACGAGCTGCAGCTACGTGAAAGCTGCTCTCCTACCATTTATAGCATTTATTCTTTCGTCGGGCAGCAGTTCCCGCTGTGTTTACATGGACATAACACCACAGCCAATGGCGAGGGATGGCCCTGTGCTGCCGCACCCCAAAGATGGCCGTCCCTGGGTCACACACCTGGACGTGGCCATCCCTGGGTCGCACACCAACATGGCTGTCCTTGAGCCACACACCTGGACGTGGCTGTCTGTGTGTCACAGCTGAGCATGGCCATCCCTGTGCCACCTGAAAACGGAGCTCAAATGTTCCATCAAACACACACCTGGCACTCACACCGTTCCATCAGTCAGGTACTCATGCAGTGCTCACACTGTTCCATCGCTCACACACACACCCAGCACTTCTCCATGAGGGACACCTCCATGCGTGCGTGCCCTGAATGACGGATCTCTGATGGCACAGCAGATTCTGAGCACTCAGCCCCGCACCGACCCGACTGCAGTGTGGGGCTGTGATGTCACACCTGGATGGGGATCACCTGTCTGTGTGCTCATGGAGCTGCAGAGCATCATCTCTCCTCAGCACTGTATTTGGAGCAGCAGACGGCCCTGTGGGGATGTAACTCATCTGCGACAGCCGCGTCCAAAGTCTCCAGGTGCAGCTCAGATGATTTATAGCGGCCTCGTTATGCAACAAAGGCTGTTCATTATTTAAAATTCTCAGAGTAAAAATAGATTCGGTGTACATTATGGGTGGCAGTTCCCAGCTGAAGATGCTGCTTGGCGTGACAAGGATGCGGCTGTGGGATGTGAGCAGCCCTGTGCCCATTCATAACAAATCCCCAAACAACTCCTGCACACGTGTCTGTAGGAAAAAGGGAGAACGCTTCCCCTGCTTCCCTGCATGCACCCACGGTCCGTGGGCAATGCAAGCCACAAGGCCAGCTGAGCCACTCCGCTGTGGGGGTGATGGAGCAAGAAAATATGATAGAACTCTTCCACTAAGGGTTGGCTTCCCCAGGTGTCATGAAAATCATGTTGGGATGAAAAAGGGAAAATGGAAAAAGGAAAAAGAAGAAGGGAAAGAGGAAAAAGAAAAGAAAAAGAAAAGAGAGAAAAGAGGGGGGAAAAAGAAAACTGAGGGGAAAAAAGGAAAAAGGAGAAAGAAAAAGAAGAAAGAAGGGAAAAGAAAAAAAGAAAAAAGGGAAAAAGGAAAAAATTTAAAAAAAAAAGGGAAAGGGGAAAAAAAGGGTGGGGGGGAAAGAAAAAGGAAAAAGAAAAAAAAAGAAAAATAGAAAAAGGAGGAAAAAAAGAGCTCAAAGCGTGCTGCTGGGCACAGGGCTGCAGATGATGCTCTGCCCCACCGCCCAAGCCTCACTGTTGGCTGACTCATCTGTGCACAGCCATCATCCCAACAGGATGGGCTCCATCGAGAGCAAAGCAGTGGGCAAAATCAGTTTGCGTCTGTCTTCAGAGCACACGTGTTGTCCAGCATGTCGAGCTGCAGGGATGGGGAGCTCTTTGAGGGCATGTAGCTGCTACTGGAGATCCCGACTGCTCCCAACACACACCTGAAAAGCCACCAGGTAGGCACAGAGGGAGATGATGTCTTAATTGCTGTACACTAATTTGAGCTTTTTGTTTACTTTCTGTTTTGGTTGGAAGAAAGGTGCCACTGCAAGTAGAGATAATGCAGCTGCATGCAGCAGGAAGCCTTACACCCCAGCAGCCGTGCAATAAGCCCAGGTGTCACGAAGGGAAAGCAGCAGGCAGGTCTCCAACCTTTTGCTCAGGCGCTGACGTACAGCACAGCAAAATTAGAGCCAGCGAAGCTTCTGCTTTGTGCTCAGCGCATCTCACAGTCCCTACTGAAGGTACCAAATCTCAAGCAGGTATTTTAAATCTCGGAGCATGCACAAAAGGTTACAGAGTGGGTCAGACATGAAGTGCTCTCTGAGCACAGCAGGCACTCGTTCCCCACCCTGCCCCCCGTGCTCTGAGTACGTTCTGTTACTGCATTGCACTGTCAATGTTCATTCAGATCAGAAATATGTTTCTTGCTTCATTTTTAGCTCACATTGAAACATAACACTGCAGTTAAACTTCTGTGCCATTGTTGGCCTTCTCCCCTCCTGTGTATTTCTGTGCTGCACTCACAGTGAATCGCTGCTACCTGGTGTTGGCATTTATCACAGCCCATGAGCTGGCAGCTCCTCCAGTGCAGGGAGGCTCACAGCCCCATTGTGCTCAAAGTGAATTATTTCCAATTACAGTTAAACATCCCAATTGTTACAATGGCAATAAGCATTTTTCCTGCTGGTCTTCAGCATTCCATTTCCTACTGACACGGGGATGGAACGCTTCTGACCGGTCGTTCCAGGATCCTTTTGTCCCCAGGGAGAGGAGCGGGTGCTTTTGAAATGCACTTCACCTCACCCTGAGGCTGACATCTGAGAAAAGGCAAAGGAACTCCATCAAGAAAGTGCTTTTCTCTCTGCAACAAAGCCCGAGGCAGTGTGCCCCAATGGAGGCCTCACAGCGTAGGCTTCTGATGCAGGTGAGCAGCGGACGGCCGCTTGCAGGCAGCTGAGATTCTCCTGACCTCATTTTCCTAATTTCCATTCCACGTACAGAAATTTGAGGATGCAGCTCCAAATGTTTAACTCAGCTCCCCAACCTGCACAGCAGCACCAGGCGGCACGGAACCCTGCAGTGCCGAGTTGAGGCAGAGCCCACGCAGCTGCCGGGTGCATGGGACCGTCCTTCAGACCAGTGGCACCCGGGGAGTGCACCCCACAGAACAGCACTTTCTCCTCCAAACTACACCATTGCCAGGACCTCACAGTTCAGCCAAACACTGAGTGCCTGGCTGAAGAGAAATGGGCTTAAGCGTCTACTTAAGTTGAAGCGTTTGCTGTGTCTCTGCTGCACCAGTGCAGCTACGAACAACAGCTCTGTTTTTGCACTGACTGCTGAGCATTTCACAGAGCGTCACATCTCCAGGGAGCCGTGCAGTGTGCGTCAGTGTGATGAAGTCCTGCTTGGGGGAGCACTGCAGGCTGGGATGGGCCCATGAGGACTCGGGGTCATCATTTTCCTAGAAAAACCATGCATACTTCTTGTCTGATACAAAAACATGACCTAATCTTTACTGTGCAATTAACAAGAAACTTGAGTAACTATGAGTAAAAGCCTCGTGAGCAGGCTGAGGTTGCAAAGGCTTCGCTATTTCTGCTGTCTGTACCCACACTGCACTTCCGAAGCGTGGCTACTGCCGTTCTATGGAACTGTTATCTACTTTGCTGCTGGACTTAGCTGTACCACTATTACTCAAATACTGGGAGATGCTCCTTAGAAGGTCACTGTAACGTGCCAATACGTGGACTGGCCCTGCAAATCCCCACACTTTTCATCACGCACCGACAGCAGACACAAAGAAAACCCAAATAAAGCGTGGTCTTCACAGATACAGATGGTTTGAGTTTTGCAGAATTGGCTTGAACAGATTAACGGGGCCACAGCCTAAGCAGAAAATGCTCTTTAGGAGATCAGATAGGCACTCCTCTGGCTTACCAAACAGCATTATGAGGATAAACTGCTGCCAGCGGCCTTCCCCAGCGATGTTCTCTTGATGGCAGCAGTACTTTTGCTGCCGCTGGGGGTCTCTGAGCTGTGGCCGTGCCCCCAACTCATGGTGCTGCCAAGTGCAGAGAGCCATGCTCAGCACCGTCAGAAGGAAGGAGCACAGCAAACGTGGCGGGGCGTGAGCTGCACGTGGGGTTTGTCCTATCCGTCTGCTGAGTGGTTATTACTGCCTTTTAATGAGTCCAAAGGGGACTTCTTCAACACGCTATTCACAAGGCGCTGCTGGTTCCACTGTGCCTAACGGCTCGTGAAAGCAGTAACGGAAAGTTATAGATTTTATCCCACTGTCTCGTCAGCTCTCAGTTTAAAATAGAAACTCATTATCTCATTTCCACAGATAATGAAATAAATCCACATCACACCAAGCAGAAAGAAAGCACGAAGGACGCGAGGTGTACGCAGAGCCGGGAGCTCTGCTCAGGGATAGGACCAACTTCAGAGGCAGCATTGAACCGGAGCTCCAAGCTCATGACTTACAGCTCCTTTTGCAAAGTTCCACACCAAATCTTCCATCAACTCTAGCATTAGCCAGTTCCCTCTAGTCATTTATTCAGATCTATTAGTGTTGTATGGCAGGTGTGCACCACGCAACCGATGGTGTCGCAGAAGAGTTGCACTGACAACATGGATCCGACAGATCTCACACAAAGCTGAGAACCACGAGGGCGTCACAGCTCAGTATGCAGCACGAGGTGAGCAGCACTGAAACCAGAACCCAAAAGGTAATTTGTCTACAAAACCACCACCAAGTACAGTTACTCATACTGCCCTCAGTTCTATTTAAGAACGACTGTGTATTCAGTGTTAATGCCTTACAGCCCCCCAGCAGCAAAACATTAGGCAAGCAGGAAAGAAACCACACCACCATCACATGCTGTTAAACAGAAGATGGGTAGAGGAGCACTCAGTGGGCAGGTACAGTGAGAAGATAACCAAACAGTGCCTCGCGCAGTGCTGTTCCAGCCAGTCCCCAGCTCTCTGCTTGGAGACAAGATCTGTGCTAACAGAACACTAACAGTACAACACTGAATGCCTCTGCCACGCCAGAAGAGATCCACCCCCCTGTGCTCAAGCAAGGAATGCCAACGAGGACGGGATGTAAGCCTTAATGGGATTTATGGCAATTAGAAACGTAACCAATTTAACTTTATAAAGAAATTAATTCTGCCAATTAAAACACTTAGCGAGTTTGACTGGGAATTCATACAGCATTCTGTACACACGGTGCTGATCGATGCCCACTGTATTAAACTTACTTAAGGTGTGCTTCCAAGGAAAGGTACTGAAGTAGTACAGGAACTCCAATTAAGGTTTAAAATTGGTATTTGCAATCAACGTTTCCTTATCAAGACCCAGAGGAAGGAAGAATGGCCAGAAGCAGGAAGTGTGTGCACGAGGCTCTGCTTATCCCCGCAGCTGTGCAGCTTGCCACTGGGACAGGCACTGGCCAAGACCAGAAGAAGAACCTTCCGAGCACACAGGAATTCCCAGTGCCAAACAGCCCACACCAGCGTGCCGCACGGAGCAGACCCACAGGTCCTATCCTGTGCCTTTGGAGTGGGAATTGGAAATCCCCAAAGCAGGTGGAGCTGTTCCCAGCTGAGAAATGCCTGCGCTCTGTGCAAACGACGACACTGAGCTCCTTCATCTCACAGCAAAGCTGCTCTGGGTTGGACTTCCAATGGCAGTGAAGAGCCACCTCTGGCGGGCTGCTGTCTGACGTCCTGCACTCCCTGCACAAAGGAGGCTCCGCAGCAGCTGCTGCCTCTGCCACTCCAGCCCAGCCGGGCGGTTAGAGAGGAACAGGGGAGAGTCACAGCTACCAGAATAACAAATTTAAACTTGGCAAAAGTAATGGATTTTATTTACAAATGCATGTAACGAGGATTACAGCAGAAACACTACCGAAACTCCATCTCAAAAACAATGATTTATTGGTAATGGCATTAAATGGAACAGACCGACAGTCTCTGGCAATGGTCAAGCAATTATCCAGGAGCTGCAGAGAGAAGTGAAGAACTCAGCTGGCTGCAGTAAGGCCTTCCAGGGTCCTGCACATCCTTAGAGGCTCTCTCCTTTTTTGCCAACTACCTGATACGGGAGAAGACAGACAGTAACAATGAGAGGTGAACCTCACAAGTGGCGCTGAGCTGCTTTTTAATTAGCATCAAAAAATCAACAACCACAACATTTTTGAGCTACATTAGTGCAGCTGGGCATGCACTGTTGCATGTGAAGAAGCTGTGAATCCCTCTGAGGTGCTGAGAGGGCCGCAAGACACGAGAAACTCTTATCTTCAGTATTAATAAAAGCAGCAAAGTATCAGTCTCACTTGAGAAGAGTTAGAAGGCAGGAACGGCAACACAACATACCACATTTAGACATGTTATACACCAAGCATTCGGCCTCAGAATGCTCTATGAGATAACAGCAGGAAGAGAAGCACTGGGTGCTCCAGGAATAACGTTTGTTCCTTTCCCTTGGTGACCCTACTGCGTAAGTGCCTGAGAACGTCTGCCTTACCATGCAGCTCAAGCCTGCAGAGATCTGCAAGTCATCGGATTTTCAGTCACTCTTGGTGAAAACATTACTCCTTGTGAAGACTACTCCTGATCTCCAATCCTGCAAACCCCACCAGCCATCTCAGCACTTCTCTGTTCGGAGAAGATTACCACTGCCACCAGACTTTGGCGAGGTTTGCCAGCCAACAGCAAGGGAAACACCAGCAGTCCATATTCTGCCATACAAGCTGACAGTTAGCATGGCTCGTTAAGGGCACTGGGTCCTGTTCGTTACAGAAACTGGACACAAGCCTCAGACAGCACGAAGTGATGCAATTTTAGTTGCTTTTCTGAAAAGATTCATACTAATTCCAGTGCTCTTCCAGACTCTAAAATTAAATGCCCATTTTTTAACTCAAAGCAGGATAAAAAGGAAGTTTTAAAACTCTGGACTTGAAACTGCAGGAGACCTTTGTCAAGACACCAATTCCCAATTCACTTCCATCTAACCAAAGCAGCACTTGGAGCTACGACAAGGTTTCGTCTGAATTAGCACGAACAGAGGTTACAGAGTCCTATATTCCACTAATGGAATATAGGATTTCCAATTACTACTTGAAATAAAGTTGAAAACTAGGGAGTAAAATCTCTCTTGTACTCTGATGGACTCCTATAGTCAGTATGTTGAGTGTTAATTACCTCTGCAATTAAATGACAGTATACCACGCAAGATTCCCACAGGCAGTAGTGACATACAGGACTGTAGGGGTATCGTAAGCTTGACCCACAGACAAAAAATGAAACCTCCAAAGCCCTGAACTAGAGGAGTCCCATCTCTGGAAGTAATTTTCCCAGTTCTTCCCCTTCTCTTCCATTTCTTGGAGGGAGAATTTCGTTTTGTCTTTAGAGTATCCAACTGCTTTTGGTGAGCTGAGTTATCACCATCACAAAGTAACTGAAATCTGCTGATGAAAAGCACTTTAAAAGGCCGTTTTCATCTCCCAGGAACCCTTGACCAGAAGCCTTTCACCATGCTGTGACCTCAACTTAATGCTCAGGGTCAGGAAAACTCCATTTGTCAACATGAGGAAAGAAAAAAGAAAAATCAGAAATCCAATCATTCGCGTTAAGACCCAATTAATGAAGTTAAAAAAAATATATATATAGTTAAATCTGACAAGAAGCAGTATTTATTCCTCGTGTTTTCAAAGCAAACTGTGTTCAGACACAGAAAAGCAAGAAAAAAAAGCAAAAACCAAAAAAGAAAAACCAAGAAAAAAGAAAAAAACAGTTGAAAGATTAAAGATTAGCTGTTAGCAAGTGTGTAACTTCAATGAAAAGCATGGCAATACCAGTCTGAGGTGGGAATTGACAACTCGCCCATGTGTATTATCTGTGAAAATTAATCACGTCGATATGGGTATTTGGTCATCACAGGTAAAAGAAACATCTTCTGACCACCCCACTGTACCTTCCCAAGAAGAAACTGTGTATATAAACTCACACCAATCATCATCATTCTTTTCCTCAGGAATGGATCAATTTCCCAGTGTTTACAGAACAACTGCCACCTAGCATGCTCCAAGATACCGGCCACAGCCCCCATGTCCCCTATAACAGAAGAATGTTTTGAAGCAGGCCCAGCAAATGAACTCCTGCTACTGCAGCATGATCAGGCCACCTCTGTACAAACACCACTCAGCTCCCCACTCTGCCTTCCCTGAGTAGTTTCCCTACAGCCAAGTGGGGAACAGTACAGAGAAATCGGCAGCCCAACTGCTTACTGCAGAGTCACACCGAAGTTGGACATCAACCTTGACTAAGATTAAGAAAAAAAATACCAAGTTTTCTGCAGAGCATTTCACAAACTGCATTTCAGACTGCTTTACGGAGTTCAATTCAAGCTGAAAAATTAGTCACAGACAAAAAAAGCTGTAGACGTGCTGGATGGTGTGCTTTTAAAAACGTCAGCTCTGGGATAAAGAGCACAGAGTTTGTAAAACTGCAAGAAAGAGAAGTGTTTAAGATAAGATTTGGATGGGGGAAAGAAAGAAGACAGATGAGTTGATGCATCAGAAGGCAGAGAAGGCCGTTCCCGATTGCAGAAGGTGCAGACAGGGGTCTTGCATCAGTGCTGAGATTGTGGAAGGGGTGAAAGAGATGCTAGATGAGCAGAGGAAGCAAGGAAAGGGAGTAGTGCCACACCACACCAATCTTATTATTACTTTTTAATGTCTTCTGCATTTTTAGTTCTTTAGAAATGGGAAGTTACGCTGAAAAACAAACAAAGAAAGTGTTAGAAGAAAAACAGCAGCAAAGTGGAGAGCAATAAGTTATTCTGAAAAGCCTTCATTCACGAGGGGACCAAAACATCCCCACCTGCCCATGTCCCCAGCCTCCAACTGAGCAGTGAAGTTGAACCAGACACAAACAAGAACTCTACTGGCATCAAGTTGCACGGTCTTCCACAAATAAGGAAATTCACCAGTCTATCCCCTGGTTCACAGGACTTATGACTAAGCTACCAGCCAAGAGTCAAAAAGCCACAGAACTTCATGAATGTCACCCAGCATTGGTTGCTTGCCTCTCTGAGAAATATCTACGGACACTGGAAACAATCTCAAATGTAAGCTCCTTTATCTTGAGTGCGCTCTGGTATAGGACTGGGATTCTTTAATTCTGCCTTAAATCAGACAAGCAGCAGAAATAACTCAGCATGATTTAAAAAGCCATACATTTACAGTAGGCTTTTCAAAAACTACTTCAGGATGTTAAATACACATGGGAAGAAAACGTTAATCACAATCTTCTGCTTCTGGGGGCCCTGTATTTAAATAGGGCAAAGAGCCTCAGCTGTCCCCCCCCCCATCACTTCCAGCTCTTACCTCAGAGCTCTGCAGTCAGTTTATACAACTTCTGTCCCTTGTGACCCCCCTTTCCTGCGACTCCAAAGACTTCCCTCCTCCACAGAGGATAAAAATCAAACTGTGCAAGGAACGGGATGCACACAATGTACTATCACAGCAAGTTTGAATGCACATCCACCAACACCAACTACACGCGTGTAAAAACTAACTCAGGGCCAAGATCCCCAGTGAAGGACCTACTTAACTACATCTCTTCAGTACTTAGAACTACTTTTCAGAGTAGATGAGTTTCAGGTTTGCATGGGGTAGCTGGTGTAAGTACTGCAAACTCATTTACATTCAGCAGTCTTACTGATCAGGAGGAGCTCGTGCTTACAGTCCTGCTGGTGCTCCAGAGCAACATGAGCAAATTCAAATTCTCCTAGACTGAAGGACACGGTGGTTGCCGTCACACATCTTAATAACCAACTGCTGAACAGTGAGCTGCTGCAGCCAACCCTGCATTCACACCACGCTCCATCTAAGTATCAAAATACATTGGCCTGATCCCCAGCAGAAGTCACTGAAACCAATGTTTTGCTCAGCGGTGGGTTTCCTTTTTAAACTGAAAAAGAACACGTACAGAATCAACTGAGCAGCAGTGAGCTGAACGTAAAAGCATGGCTGGACTCGTGCTCATGTCTACTTTTATTTCTAAATGGAAGCATTAGAATGCAATTGATTTTACAAACACTTCAAAAAAATCAGGGGAAAAAGCACTCCCCCCTCTTGTTAATTATGTTTCAGTACTACTTCTACCATAACTAGAAGAGAAATATGCACGGCCTGAATGGACTGAGCTAAGGCAGGGTGGCACCAGAAAGCAGTAAGGAGTGGGGTGGGTCTTTTCATCTGCTAAGGAAGATAGAAAGAAACATGAGGTTTCCCTGTTGATCTACAAGCCTAAATATAATTAATGCCCACACTATATTAAGGTTCCACAGCTGACAGAACCACTGGAGGTGAGGAAACAGAAATTCAGATTCCCAAGAGCACTGCAGCTCTGCCAGACTGCACATCCCGTTTGCTATGATAACATATTTTAACATCCTAATGTTAAAGTACACATTCCAGAAGTTAATATCCCTATTTTGTACGGAGTTGAGGAGTACTTCAATTAAGAGAGGATTAGCAGCTTCAGAAGCTAGCAGTGCATGCTCTTCTGTGAGGTAGTTCTGAGCAGTCCTTGACATCCTGATAGTACCAATGCAGTGTTAACCAGAGTTAATGTTTAAGAAAGATATGGGTCCTGTAGGCTGGCGCCTCCCTCCATTCCAATGGATGTCACAAATCACATTCCTCAATAGTGCAAAGACATTCACGTGTGAACTTTAGTGAAACCAAAGTAGAAACTAGCGTGGTATTTAACAGGCTATACAGCAGCTTTCAGGCAACTGCGCTGCATCCAAAACCAACAGAGACTTAAAAATCCCCTTATTTACAGCAAACAGATGAGACTCGTTCTATTTTTTAATACCTTCATGGGATTTGTGTGGTCAGAATGATAGCCCAGGCTGGAAAGGGCCTTGAGAGATCATCAGCTCCAGCCCTTTGTGGAAAAAGTGTGCCAGGATGAGACCCCGTGAGACGCCCTGTCCCATGGATTCCACCATGTCCCTGCAGGGCCTGTTCCAGCCATCAATCGTTCTCACTGTCAAACCATTTATCTCATCTCGAGATGTAAACCCTCTGTGTGGAGCTGCATCTGTTGCTGCTTGTCTTCTCCACGCGGCTCCTAGTGCAGAAGGGTCTCTTTGTTTAATGACTACCTTTAAGAACTTAAATCTGAGCTATACACAGAAATCAGAAGTCTCCCTTAACCAACACTGACAGGAATAAGGTTGTTACAGATTCAGACTAAGGCAGCATGTGAGCGCTGCATCCCACCTACTACTTTGTTCTTGCCATTTAAAACGTTGTAGGAAGCACCACGTGGCTCACCACTACTCACAAACGCTCATGATGTCCCACAAAAACCGCACACTGCTCAGTCAAAGGCACCTCTGATCAAAATTACCAAAGGAAAAAGATACCAGATTTAAAAGCGTGCCTGTTAGAAAGTAAACCTTCAGAAAGCAGAATATTTACAGAGCACGCAGAGAAATGGAACTGAGGCTGATCAAATACTGAAACTATCAGTGTAAGAGTGACACTTTCTTCCTCAAAACAACAGAGAAGTACTGCAGATTAACTATGTGATGCTAAATAGTAAGGGCAGCACTCACTGCAGGGCACTGTCCTACTATCCTACGTGCCTGCAAAAAAAGCTGTACATGACAAAAAAAAAACATGTAAGCAGATTCAAAATGAATTAACCTACTTCTAGTTTTGAGTAGCACAGATGTCTTCCATTAGACACTTCTAAAATTGGTATCCATTAAGTTTAGCATATCAGAGCATCTTTCTCAATGGCTTCGTATTTCAGTAAGTCAGCAAAACTTTGTCCAACTTCTATTCATTAACATCGTTATTTGTTTTATTAAATCTTAGAAGTAAATGTTAGATCAAGTTTTAACATAAAGAATTCAGAGTACATAACGTGGTAACTGTTAGCATTTTTAGCCTTCTGGAGTTAAAGGTGGCTTGTGTAATAAATTCTGTGGTCCTTCAGTGTCAGTAGTTGCACGGGCCACCCAGTCTGGAAGCAGTGGTGTTACAGCTTTATTTGTCTATGTAAGGAGGGTAAGTTTTAAAGCAGTTTATTTTTAATAGATATTACATCCTGAAGGAAAGCTGTAAGTAGCTTTAAAGCTTTCAATACTTTCAAACCCATTTCACATTCTCAAAAAAGAAATCAAAAAAGAAATGAGAATGCTTTATCCTTCAGCATTTGTCGGCCTGAAGTCATACCACAGCGAGTTGCTTGATTCTCTGCTTAGTGTTAAAGAAGCATGTTTAATGTCATATTTACCTCGTGATCAATGCTTTTCTGGATCTCAGGTTTACGTAGTGCTGCCTATTGAATAAAATCCATAAAATCCTTCACTGAACCATCTACCAAGCCAATCATAAGGAGCCTGTCTGTTTCATACAGAGACTTGCTTCCCTGCTTCCTGAGCACCAGCAGCACACAAGCTTTGAAATCATGGTACAGATCTCACAGCTGCTAAGAAACAACACTGTCCACAGTACACATAACTCGACAGTTCCTCGCGTTTTCAGTAGTTGCTGAATACATTCTTACCCTTTTAGAAAAGACAGAGAAGCAGCTGATGAACAAAAACAAAGGCAAGACCAAAGAGCTGTCAAGATAAAGCTGCATGTTTTGTTTTGGACGCCAAATCTACCTACTGAGTGTACTTCAGTCAACTCATTTTTGGGTAGATTTAAAACACTGGTAAGTGCTTTTAAGAAAGAAAGACTCACTCGCTTGAAGTCATTCATATTTGTTGCTTGGACTGGAGTTCCAATAAACGTGAAGTACGTAATTCTTGTTGTCTCTTCATCCCCATGATTAGACTGGACAAACAACTGAAAAAATCCCAAAACACAAGCACTGAGGTAAGTAATCCACTCCTGAGGTAATGCACAAAATGTCAGGCTCTCAAGATTTCTGAACTAACCAAATAAATACTTTTTCCAATTATAAAGGCCTCATTACCCCTTGGAGAAGCAATTGCCCTCTTATTTTAAATAACGGTTATATAGAGTACTATTATTTTCCCAGTGGTTTACTTAAAATCTTACACAGCTTGGAATTTCCCAACTTCCATTTCCAATCTGAGGACATACTCGGCAATCAAACATGATATGAAGTCACAGTTCACTGCTCATTGGAATCTTACTTGAAATAAAGTTCAGTATGAATAGTCTTAAGGCCTTCATTGCCAAGTGTCCCTTATTACTGCAGTCTGCATAATCACGTTTTACAGCATAAACACTAGACCTGTAGATTTATTTTAGCAACTGCTCTACTTACATGGCTTTGCAAAAACTCCTTTTACTTCATTATCTGTACTGAAAAGCCATGAGGTGGACAAAATGACTTTTTAAAAAAAATTCTTAAACACAAAATCCAGGTTTAGCTGGGAAACCTTGGAAACGTTGCTGTGGGGCTCATAAGCAGACTGCAAACAACCAGAACTTCTATTTGATCACCCTATCACCTGCCTAGTATTTGCACACCGTCCTGCCAAAAGCTAACACGGGATTTGATTAAATAATAAATGTGTAACCTGTATTTAACAGCATAGTTTTGTGGGATATAAGTCTACGTGATCGATCACCATTTCATTCGGGAGAGCATAAATCTGGTTGCAAAAACAAGCCTACAGAAATAAAGACTTGAAAGACAAAAATAAATAACCACATTATATTTAAGATAACCACCAGCAAAACATTCGCAAAAAATGAAAATAAGCAACTATTCTAAAATGCACTCCACAAACAACCACTCAGATATTTACTAGAAGTTTTTGTTGGATGATACCTAGAAGGGGAGAGCCCCATCTGCACCCTACCTGCACACCATTTCTTGCCGCCTGAACTGTCCAAAGGAAGACAAGATGCCTTTCAAGAAGGTGTGACAGTAAAAATGCAAGTTGTACTAAGTACTATGCTAGCTCCTGAAGAGGTGAAACGAACCATATCTCACATAACAGGTGAGAGATATGGCATGCTTCACCTAAAATTTCAGATATCCTTTGCCCACGAGCAGACAGTATGCCGTCAGTTGTGAGCAACTAAAAACAGAGAAATCAGCATCACAGTGCTTTAGAAGACTAACAAGCTTTCAGCCTGCACAGATCACACAAGATTTACTTACAGTGACACTGTTAACATTCTGGAATTTAACATAGCGAAGTTGGATAATGCCATCCTCTTTAATATCATCCGGTGTTAGTTCCAGGGCTTGAGTTGGTTCACTTCTTTCTGCTTCTTCAAAATCCATAGATCGAGGAAGGTTGATAAAGATTTTTATGTACTTTGGACCTTGTCCTGTGTTAAAGTACAGGAGGATTCAGACGCTTAAGTATGTGTTTGTTTTTTTTAAATGCTGCTCAAGAAGCCCTTGCTTATCTCACCATCTAAGCACCATTTGAAAAAGGCATGGACTTCAGATGCTAGACGTAAAGATCTGCCATCCCCACGCCACCATTCCAGACACTGAAAGATTTCTGAAGTTGAACTACTTACCCTGGCTTCAGTGACAGAATTCCACGTAAGAAATCCAACAGATGTCTAAAAATAATTGTTTTTGTGTGCCACGTGTGACATTTATGTACATTCTATTTCATTTTGTAACGTAAACCAACTAAATATCAAAATTAAGCTTTTTCTTCCAGTAGCTCTCACACTGAATTCTTGAATAGAGGTTCCCCTCACAGCACATCCAAACACTGTAAATATCTCTGTTTGTGTCATACCAGGTACAAGTGTGCAAGGACAGAATAATGGTAATCATAGAATCATCATAGAATGGCCTGGGTTGAAAAGGACCACAATGCTCATCTCGTTTCAACCCCCTGCTATGTGCAGGGTCGCCAACCACCAGACCAGGCTGCCCAGAGCCACATCCAGCCTGGCCTTGAATGCCTCCAGGGATGGGGCATCCACAGCCTCCTTGGGCAATCTGTCCTAGTCTGTCACCACCCTTTGGGTGAAAAACTTCCTCCTAAGGAATGTGAGATAATTTATGTTATTGATTTACACCAAATTTACCTTCTGTGAATTCCCCACACAATTTCAGTAAAAGGAACTAGGCACAACAGTACCATCCTTCAAAATTTAAACCAAACTGAGAAGGCTCAAGTTTCAAGGACACAGAGATAGAGATACCTCACTCACCATTATCTGGCCCCTGAAGTTTCATAGAATAAAGCTTGACTGGTTGACTAAAAGCAACAGTAATAAGCAGCTGTGGGGGAGAGAGGAGAAATTTGTTGTTCAGTACTGTCTCCTTCATTCTCAAAACAAATACAGCACAAGAATTAAGTAGAAGACTAAACTCAGAAATTGCATGTAGTGTTTGCATTCTTAATGTTCCATACACGCACTAGTCTGTCACTTTAAAGTATCAGTAAACTCTGCTTAGAATTTTTCTTCAGGAAGTTGGAAATGCTACAACGAACTCTGTGTACCTGTTTTACATCATCCACCTACTGTCTCCCATTTTTTACACTACCACAGCAATATAAGGCCAACTTGTTAAAAAATACTTGCAGACCAGTCACTGAAAGTATCTTAATATCCAGTGTACCTGCTCATCACAATCCGATTCCAAGTACGTAGAATCTTTACGTAAACAATTATCAAATCCATGCTCATCGCTTTCATTAAGACATTCACAGCCAGCCTTGTTGACAAATGGCATCAAGTCCATCTGAAAGGAAAAACAAGAGGGTTGCTGATGGCACACATAACTCACCCAACAGTAGAAGGAATAAACGAGACTCAGACAGAGCACAAAGAAAACCTTGGGGATTTACGTTAAAAAAACCTACAGGAACTTGTTGGATGGCAACTTGAAACAGCCTTCTCACAGATATACATTTGGCCCCAAAGAATAATGTACTACTCATAAGAAAGTCCCATATACTAGCTTTAAAATTACTACGTATTACAATTCAGGTTATAGCTTCACAATATAAACTAAATTCAAACATAGGCTGCTTAGAGAATACAGCTCACTTCCTGTATCCTACTTCCCACAGCACTAAGAACTATGTTATTCCAAGTGAAACTACTTAACTGCCTTTTACCTATACCCTCCCATACCATATAAAGTGAAGAGCAATGCATACAGTGGAATGTTTAACAAGTAGAGGAACTGCAAGAAATTCAAGCGACCTACGCCTATGAAGTTTACCTAAGTGAGAAACATCCATCTGGATTTGCAACCTGCTCACATTTGTCTGATGGATATTGTCAGCTATGAATTTAAAATAGCTAACCTCCCAAAAAAACTGGTGCTGGACTGCACGCCGTTTGGACTTTACAGATGCTCAAAGTCAAGTTGAAGATGTTTGATTTTCTAATGTGAAGTGATGCACACTAAACTGTGACATGACTTAGTTATGTGGTAAATTATATTTCTCCTAACTGGGTTTATACTGCTGGCAAAACAACAGGCAATCTCATTTAAGGAGTAATACTACACCAAGGATTGCTTGGAGAACACCACCTCAGACAACAGCTCAAGGAAAGTGTTTTGTCACATTAGAGTTCTCACTTACATGTTTGTAAGTACAGCTATCAGATAGGCTTGTAATTTGAAGCACACAATTGCCTTGAGCCAAGAAGAAAACAAGCAGGACGTGGGAAATAATTTCCTGAGAGCAGCAAATATTGAGGTGGATTGCTTTGCGCCGCTGAGATCTTGGCCAAAAATTCAAGTGTCCCTATCAAGTCTTGATTTTTCTAGAATACATGTCTAGATCACGTGATAAGAAATCTATTCAAGAAAACTTGAAATCTATTCAAGAAAAAGTATTTTAAATTATTAGAGAATAGTTAAAATTAACTCTAGTTATGTGATTTAGATGCAAAGTTTAAAAACTATTTTGTCTGAGAACATATGGTCCTCCCTCTTCATGGCAAACTGCTACAGAGCTGAGCTATTATGAAGGTTGTTTCCTTCAAAGGATTTTTTCTTTAATAAATGAGAAAGAGCATTAAAGAAAAACAAACTCATAAATTACAGATCAGCCTACCACCACAAGAATAACAAAGAGGACTTCCTAAAGAAAAACAAGAGCAACTTTTCAACAGCTGTGTCTAACTGTGTCCTTTACCATGGAAGACCTTGCACTTCCAAAATGTTTTGGGAAGACATATTGTGAAGCTCAAGAAGGGGAAAGAAACAGAACACAAAGCTGAAGATAAATCTTCACTACAAAATATGAAATTCATTATTTTAATCACTCAAGGCTACGTGCCTATTTTCTTAATGTATTTTGCAATTCTGTAATGTACATATTTACTAAGTATGGTAAACTTTCAAATGTCGTCCCCTAAAGCCACGGGAGCTTGTAGGTTTCTGTACAGTAGCATTATTTGGCCAGAATATGTTTGGAAAGGAACAAAGTTTTAACAGGCTCAAGTCATGTAAATGTTAAAAAAAGACTTAAGATAAAATATGCTTACGTATCCCTTGGGAATATCTGTATCTTCATTGTTTCCAGGATCATTCTCCAGGTGCTGCTTGATTTTTTCTTCTAACCCTACAGCATCTGCTCCTTGATACTGGTCAATCCGCACTTTGTTCCGAAAGAACAGAAACGTCGGCGTTGCTGATATATTATTGGTAGCAGCTGTTCCCTACAATGCATAAATTGGTTACTAGTGTTATCTGGCAGACTATCACCAGTATCAGGCAAAAACACTGTTTCACATAGGTGAGAACGTACGCATTAATATTAACCAAGCTACGGCAGCCCCAACATCACAGTTTTACTATATTATAAGCATCTTCGAGTCAGACAACAACTCGAATTTAAATTCTTCAGCTCCTCCTAATCTTTCATACATTTAGGCATTCTTTCCATGGATTTGTGCTACCAGTAGGTTGGTCAGTACATCATGAAAGTCCTATTACTCACATGCTCTTGAAGGTGGAAGATCACTTCATTTACCATGTTACAAGCATTCTTTACACCTGTGTTACTTCCCTTTCCAAAGGGATTCATGCACACCACTGCAACCTTCCACTGCAGAAGGTGGCTTCCATTTCATTTCTACCTGTATTTGTAACACCCTGGTATTTTTTTCCCAAAACTTTCCATAATTTAGCTTTTTTTTAAACACTGTTGCTACTTCTATACTCACCTCTCTTTGTTATCATTTGCAGTAGTTCAAGAAGCTTCCCTTCAACACACCACTGTTGATTGTTGTTAACAACCCTTAAGTCAATCAACAGCTCATCTGCAACACTTGTCTGTTAAAAACACTCACATAGCACTCGAGAGGAATCTAGTCCCACTAATCATCAGTTTACTTTTCATTTTAGCCAATAACTGTAGCAGAGTTTGGAAAAACTTGCTCATCTTAATTCATACTGGTGCTGACTTTGTAACTGTGTTATGTCAGTAGTACACACAGCAGGAACTGCTAAACACCTGCACACTGCTTTAATGAAGGATATCAAAGTGCCAACTGCAAGGATATTCTCCTAAACGTTTGATCACATCTCTGTGAACACAATAATTTTGGAGAATTTCTCAATGCAGTTTCTTGTTAATCAGGAAACATACGAATGGACACTTATTACACTGTCCGAGCAGCTTTCCTTCCAGTTTCTCAGTCACTACATTGTCTGATCTTCCTCTTACAAGAGTGGAAATATGTTTTGGAATACTAACCTGGCACTGATGCACATCCACTTCCAAAAACGTTGCCTGAGGGTACTTGTTACTCAAAGCATTGAAAGCTGGAGCTATCCTTAAACAGGGGCCACATCTGTGAAAACAAAATAAAATTCAAGATATTTTTTTTTAGACTCCTGCCCCAAACTGAATCAGTATGTTCATTTTCTTACTATATCTTTGGTACATGCCGGGTGAGAACAGCCAATAATTTGAATTGCATGATGTTAATTGCTACATAATGCTACATGTCATCATTACTGTGGTTGGTATATGTATTACAGTAAGCTAATCTGGCTGAGTCTTACTGTAATACATATAACAATCACAATTGCCTGTGGATCTGACCCCACCTCAATGACAGGCCCCGCAGCTGAAACAGAGAATCAACCAGCGCCATTATCAGTTGCCCCTATTAGCAAAAGTAAAAAATGGCTACAAAAGTGAGGTCATTTGGTAAGGAAAGAAACTCCTAAATCAGAGGAAGAAAATGAAACCGAGCCACCACTAGTTCAACAGCACAAAGAATGAGAGGAGGAAGAGGAAGAACTCAAAAGAGGCAGAAACTGTCTAAACCCTAATGTTGGGTGAGCTTCTAAACATATAAAAAGATTGTAGCCATTGTCTGGGTGAGCACCTTGTCACCTGGCTGCTCTGGTGCTGAGACAGTGGGGTCAGGGGCCTGAATTTAGCAGGCAGCGAAGCCAAGCAGCTGCGATCCCTTTCTAGGGAAGGACGCATTGAAAAAGCAATTGGAAAAGGGATATGGGCCTTGCCCTATGGCAATGACGTCATGATGGAAAGGTATCCCTGTAAGGATGAGTTGGTAAGTTACCCAGGCAAATGGGCCACCATAAAGAGAGGCAAGCAGTAATGTGCCACAGCTGCTATGCTGGTGTTAACATATACTATTAAATTGAATGATAATACCAATTCTTAAGGACCAGACAACATCGCTTTTCTGCCTCATCAACAATATTACAGTAAGAATCACCCAGACTAAAGAACTGAGTGAGCAAAGGGCTGCATGGTGTTCAGCAGCCGACAGGTTAAACCGCAATAGTACACCCTGAGTAAACTCTTTGAAACTGAATACAAGAAATCTACTGCCACCTGTGGAAAACAGCTACATTAAAATCCCTACATAGGACGTGACATAGTGACAGTATATTAAACCCTTAGCAGGGATCAGAGAAGTGTTACGATTCACTGTAACAATATCAACATAACCCCAGCTAAGAACACACCGCTTTGTTGACGGCCACGAAGCATGAAGATACAGCTATCTCAAGAAAGGAATATTCTTACAACCTGTGCAAAAAGGAGTGAAGCAGCAACCCATAAAGAACTGCAGGAGATTCCTGCAGCAGCACACTGATATCTCTCAGATCTCTAGCAAAGGGCTTTGCCGATGCCAGCCTGCAGACAGATATTCAGCCTCCCCTTCCCATCCTCAGCCTGAGGAAAGACAGCCCTGCAGCCACCCCCCCAGCACGGCCCCGGCCCCACACCGACCCGGCGCTCCGGGCCCCGCGCCTCACGGCGCCACTCACCCCCGCATGGTGAACTTCACCACGGCCAGACGGGAGCCAGCCGCGCTCAGCTCAGGCTGGAACTCGGTGTCGTTAGCAATCAGCTTCACGCCCACCATCCTCACCGGACGGGGGGAGGCAGAAGGTGCCACAGCGGCGGCGCCGGCCTCTATCTGCAGCGTCACGGCGGGAAGGGGCGGCCAGCATGCACCGCGCGGCGAGTACCGCTCAACGCATGCGCACTCTGCCACACCTCTCCCTACAGCGCTTCCGGCCGTGCGGCGCCGCGCCTCTTAACTCGAGAGTGGGCGGGAAGCGAAAGCGGCCATCTTGGAAAGTGGCACGCCTGAGGCGAGGCAGCCATCTTTGTAAGGGGTATATGTGAGGGGAGGCGGCCATCTTTGTAAGGGGCACTGAGGTGAAGCCCGGCCCGCTGCGGCCCCGAGGAGGACGAGGCGGCTGCGGCCTTTGCCGTGCAGCTTAGCGCCTGCAGGACGTCAGCAGAGTTGATATGATATAGCACAATTAAGGTACGTTTGCTGTCTCGGTTTTTGTCTGTTGCCTGTGATCGCGCCACTAGGTACCGCAGCGGTGCCCACAGTTCTGCTCTCCTGTCAGGAGAGGTCCGTCCCATTGATGCGTACACTGATGAGACAGAACCGCCTCGCTAATGGTTAAAGTAGCGAAGTGTAACGGTTCTGTCATAGTGCCTTAAAACAGCTGAATATTTTCTGTAACTCAGCCACCGCGAGTTTAAACCAATCTCTCTGAACGCGGCGGCAAGAAAAATATTTACGCTGTGGTGTAACGCTCTGAAGGAGACGGGGGAGGAAATGAAGGGGAATTAGTGAAAGCTATGAAGCAGACTTCTTCAAGGTTTTACAGAAGCTTCAGACCGAACGCAGCACTTTCCGTGCCCACCGCAGCCCTCCGCCCGCGCGGCGCTGTCACACTCTGCCGCCCGTCTCCATGGCGACGCTGCTGCCTCTGCGTGCCGTCAGTCGCGGCGGCCGGGGGGGCGGCTTTGCGACACTGGGCGCCGTGGCAGCCGGCCTCGTCAGCTGCTCGAGGGAGCGCGGCGCCCGGGGGCTCCTCTGCAGAGCCGCGGCGGGGTCAGGTGAGCGCTCGCGGGTCGGCGGCCTCCTCCCGGCCGCGGCGCGCTGTACCTCAGCCCCACGGGCCGCCATGTTGTATGGGGGTGGCAACGCGCCCCGCCGGCCCCCGCGGATCGTTCTCGTGGTGGACGCGGTGCGGGCGGGGCCCCGCCGCGGCGTGGCGGTGTGCGGGGGGGGGCGGTAAGCGAGGGGGGACGGGGAGCGGCTGCACCCTTACTGCCACATTCGCGGCGCGTCATGGCCTCCCGGGGCTGTTTCCCTTTTCTTGTGCCGGCCCCGATGCCACTGGTAAATAGGGGTGCGGGATGGAGTTCGCTTTGCACTCCTGCGGGTAACTGTGCTGAATGTGATCGTGACAATTTAAACCTGGAAAAACCTGTGTGGGTTCCCTGTGTCACCAAGTGAGGTGCCAGGGCAGCTTGCTTCAGAGGCGTCTCCCAGCTCTGCTGCAGGAGCTGGATAGAGCCATAGAGTCATTAAGGCTGAAAAAGCTTTCTGACACCACCATCACCACCCAGCAGCCTCTTCCCCGCTGACCATGTCTACCTGTGCAACATTATCACTTCCTTTTTCTGGTTTTGCATTCATCATACCCACGAGGTGGATTTCTGTGGGATAGCCCACATTACCTTCCTGCTGCTAAGTGCTTTTAGATTAGTGTTCTGCAGTCCTGTGCTTGGCTGCAGAAAGCAGTAACCTGTTATTGGAATGCCACTATTATTGGCACCTCGTAAAGATTAGGAAGGAGTTCGTCTGAACTAATTGGATTTTTAATGTCTGTTTTGGAAGGCAAGTTTTATACTGTTGCATTTATTTTTGATTTTGATTGTGTTTGGAAGGTTTGAGGCCACGTTTACAGTACTTTTGTTTGTGTTACATTAACACATCGTGGGCAAAGCAAGTGCTGTGTAAACAAATATCAGAGGAGAGCTTTGTCATAGGGCCTGAAATACAGCAGTACTGTGTGATGTCTACTGCAGGTGAATGAGTGAGAAGAAATAGAGAATGCATGAGGGATAGAGGTTCTGCCTGCGCATGGCTGTGGGAGAGCTCAGCAGATTATGGGGGGATGAAGGAAGTCCAGGTGCCTGTACCTTTTTAATCCTTGATCAACGTAATAGCTTGGAGCAAGAAGAGGTTCCCTCCTGCAGATATGCTTAATTCTGTTGTAATGAGTGGGTTTACTGAGGTCAGTGTGAATATTTAGGGCAGTAAAATGAAGTGTGCTGTGTTTACTTTGAGCAGTCCTTGCACCTCTTGGCTGTGTTGGGATGCATTGGTTCGCATTGATAGCTACTTACTTTTTTTTTTGGTCTTGAAATTGGTATGGTTAATTACCAAGACAAATACACTTGGCAGTTCAACTAACCATCTTCTGCCCTGTTTTGCATGCATGTTTGTGCATGTCCATTTGCATAGTGATGGCAGATTTGCCCAGCTTTTTGCTAGGCTGGTTGCCTGACATTGCTGTCACCATGACAAA
This sequence comes from Pavo muticus, assembly GCA_016647715.1. Lineage (NCBI taxonomy): Eukaryota > Metazoa > Chordata > Aves > Galliformes > Phasianidae > Pavo > Pavo muticus. Next base: position 1,581,664 of record JACDJE010000204.1, read on the forward strand.
TGTGTTTCATGTGGCATTGATTGCATTCTTCACCTGTTTACTCATAACACTCTCTTAGTGAAAAATGACGTTTTTACTTTCTTGATGAAGACTTTTAGCACAGTGTTGGAATAATATTTTTTTCATTTGCAAAGCAGAAAGTTGAGGTTGGATAAAGTTTAAAGGTACAGTTATTGCTCTCTAAGTTCTGTGTTCAGTGTTTACCTGATGTGAGCTGACATGGTAATGGTAGATGTGTTGGAATTAAAGAACTGAGCACGTAGATCCTTTTTCAGTGTTTTGTATCATGCAAATATGACTCAAAATGTCGTATAGTAGAAAAAACCTACAAAAATACCCACTCAAACCCCAAGCAAACATGGATTTATTTGCTGAAGTAGTATTAGCTTTTTAGAAGTGTTCTCCGACTTTTCAGACAGCATGGATTTACAGAGAGGAGATTGCCTCCCACACCGAGACCGATGGGTGAGGAGAAGCAGCATTTGGCACAGCTCCCATAGCATCCTCATGGACAAGCTGCTGATGTGTGCTCAGGATAAATGCATTGAGAGCTGGTGGAACACACGTGCTCAGAGGGTTGTGACGAGCAGCATGACATTCTGCTGCAGGACAAGTCATAGTGTTGCACCCCAGGGGCTGGTGCTATATCCTCTGGTGTTTAATATCATCAGCACAGGTGATGGACAGAGCAAGTTTGCAGGTGGTACAGAATGGGGAGGGAGGTTCACAGAGCTGTGCTGCCTCAGCCTGGAGAGATGAGCCGAGAGGAGCCTTGTGAATTCAGCAGGGGGAAGTGCCAGGTCTCGCACCTGGAAAGCAATTAGTCTGAACATAAGGAAGGTTTCTTCCTGATGGTAGTTGAGCGCTTGGGTAGGTTGTGCGTATGCAGGAGTGGACCTGATCCTGGGCAGCTGTAGCTGGCCCAGCTCTTGTACAGGTTCATTGTGATCTCCTGCAGGGCCTTCCGCCCCACCTGCTCTATGGTTTTGTTGGATTAGTGGCAGGCTTAGAAGGCGGAAATACTTGGCATTTGATCCCTTTATGATGAGTTGAAATGAATTTCAGAAGCCTCTAACGATTCCTAATGGACCTTCAGAAACAAGGAGAATGTTATTAACAGAGCGAACATTGCTGACCACTTGTGTTTAGTAACAGAACTGCTTATTCACCATCTACACAAAGAGAGGTGTGAATATCTAAATGTGTGGGTTCTGACAGTTGAACATTTGTGCAACTCTGGATACAGTATTTCGTTTTCTTCTCCCTCCTGTGTTAATCCTCTTTTGTCCCGGCTCCAAGTATTAAATGGAAAAGGCCATTAGTAATAAAATTATAATAATCAGATTCGTTATAATACATTGGGTAATTCAAATGGAAGCCATGAGTAGCAGAAAGGAGCCTCTGCCTTGGATATGTGATTGCCTGCATGCAAGTGGCTTTAGGAGGAGTATTGCAATGCTTAACTCGTGACTTCTGGAGTGAAAGATTCTGTATGTGTGAAAAACATTAGGCATAAAAATTACTGCTCGTGTGAAAATATGCAGTCCTTTTACAAGGCTTCTGGTGTCATGGATGGCAGCCCTCTCTGTGCTTACTGGTGACAAATCTGAGGAATAACATAATTTAAATTCTACTGAAAATGCAGAAAAAATGCATTAATACCTGGTAAACACTATAGGGAAAGGAATGGTTTATTCTTAACATTTCTGAATTGCTTTGTTTGAGCATAAGTTACATTGATTTAGAAGCAGATGTTCATTTGGCAGGCTTCAGTGGTTCATTTTGGAGCTGCTACAGACTGAGAGCATACAGGATAAAGAAATAGTCATTTCATAGATGTTTTCTTGACAGATTCCTTTAGCACCCACATGTATCCTAAGATGCACTGGGGACAGAACTGGTACCAGCTGGAGGGCTAGGGAACCGGTTTTGTTGTCCCAACACAAGGCAGAGGTGAAAGCCCCTCACCAGCTGCTGAGCTTCCTACCAGACATCGGTTTGGTTTGTGTGCTTTTTTGGTCCTAGAAGCTGTTAGCACAGCTGTCTCAGGGTAAAGGACTTAGCTCTTGATTCTGAGGAGGTTCAGTGGTATCTCTAGGCTGCATCTCACGGCTGAAAGGTGTGGGAAAGCTTGAGGCACCTGCAGGTAAAGTGATGCTGCAGAAGCAGTTTGCGTACAAGTGGAGGAAGGTTTGTGGCTCATGTTTTTGAAAATGCTGGGGTTAGTTTTCAAGTATAAATTGTGGCAGAAGGTAATGCATAGGAGAAGAGTTTTACATTCTGCTGTGGTTTGTATGTAGGAAGTTCTTATTTAGGCGATATTCTCTTTTGCTGCCTATTAGGACTGCTTATATGACTGATGTGGCAGAGGACCTCAAAAATCCTGTAAATTACGTGGCTCTGTCTTTGATTTGTTGCAGCAACCATTATTATAAAGCTCTGTGATCATGCATCTGACCTTCATCTTCGCTCCCATGTTCCTCATAGGTCACTTCCCTGACTTTGTTGAGCAATGTGCTGCTGTTAACTGTTAAAATCTTCTCTGCATCTGCTTCACCTCTTAAACAGACTTGTGTGTGAAGGCAGCATTTTGTTTTCTGCTTGCAGTTTTGTTCCCTAGGTTAGCTGCGAACACTTCACCAGGGTTCTACATGTGAGGGAAGCGCTCGCTGGTGTTGATAGGACCACGGTTTGGGGAAGGTGTTAAGTGAACCTTTGATTCAGTATTTTAGCAGCATCTTGTACTTCAGAAATCAGTTTAATAGCTTTGCTCAAGCAGGGATTTTTTTCCCTGGGTATGGAATTTGCCTGAATACCAGCCTTATTGGTGCTGCTGAGAGTCACTGGCTATTCCAGCAAGTTAGTATGTTCTTGTCTATTTTTTTCATTGCTCATGCAACGGCACATCAATAGTGATATTCTTTCAAGTCCTTTTATTAAATAAATAGAGATTAATTCTCTTTTTGGGTTGCTTTTTTTTTGAGGGGGGTTATCTGGAAATCTAAAGCATCATTTTCACTTTACAAACAAAGAGCACAATTGAATACACTGAAGAAAAGGGTTTTGTGACTCCAAAGGCATGAGGTGAAATAACTTCCAGAGTCAGTGCATCAGAGAACGTTCCGGGGTCCACATTACAGCTCTCTCTGCAGGAAAAAGCAAATGAAAAGTTTCAGATCTGGGGAAAATTGGAGAAAACTGGAGAAGCTCCCGTTGGTCAGGTTTTTTCAGTCGGGTCTGTCTTTTCCAGCCGTTCTGTATCTGTGCGTTCATTGCGACACTGAGGGGGGTAGTTTGGGAGTGAAGCGAAGTAGTACCCCACGGATGGCTTTCTATACACACGTAGTAACACAAAGCCAATTCTTTCTTTCTGTGTGCGTTTGGAGAAGGGCACCCAGGCGCTTGTGGAAGTGGCATGGAAAGCCTCAGCCGCCTCTGTGATGACGGGACTTTTAAGGAGGAAGAACTCAGTTTGATGTCTCCATTTTGCAGTTAAAATTTCCAGTTCCTATTTCTGCAGAGATTCTGGAGAGGTGCAGATAAGCAGCACACGGGGGTTCGTTTGCAGTGGCTCGGTGCGTGCTTTTGACCATTTGTCAATAGGTGCTGTGTTTATTTGTTACTGGAGGTTGTCCTCATTGATGTAAAAACAAAATTCTGTATTGATCGTTTCCAGACATTAAGTGACTTGTGGTTTTTACCGGGGATGCATTTGATGCTCAGTGGCGGTAGAGAACTGCTGTTCTTTGTAGTCTGAACTCAGCGCTGGTTGAGATGAGTTTGTGGTACTTCCTGAAAATGAAGTTTCTAATGAAGGCTTTGCGATGCCATAATAAAAAGCTGGAAGGCAAGAGGTAGCTTTTCTTTTTGCTCTCTCTCCCCCAGGGGTTGGTATTAGAAGTTCTAAGAACTGTTTCTCTATTATATAAAAGTTTTGAAATGTGGATATTTGTAAGCCTTTAGAAATGATTTTGCTGTTTGCAGTGCTTTCTCACTTCGGTCTGCATGGAAGGCACAAGATATATCAGATTACTTATATGTGGTAATACTTGTGACTGCTGTAATATCCTTGTGAAAATTCAGTATTTTAAGTACACGTTTATAGCGCTGCCGATTTTTGTTTAATAGAAATACTTAGGTAGAGCATCAGGCTTACTGCAGGCTTTGATGAAGCAGCTGTATACCCTGGTAGGGCGCTCCTTTATTATCCCAACGTGCAGTTGTTCTCCTCACTGACACAATCACGGAGATGACTTATGGAAATGTTCTGATGCATTCCCCGCACTATGAGCAATAGGAAATGAAATGCATGGGAAGAGGCTTTATGTTGCTTATCAACATTCTTATTCCTGGATTTTTCAGCTCTGAAATTATCGACGGATTGTCTTATTATCGATTGGGAGTAATTTTGTGTGTTAAACTGAAGGTCAAATATCACTTATTGATATATTAAAAAAAAAAAAGAAGAAAAAACCAAACCCCAAACATCAACAAAGCAAAAAAGGACCTAGGTGGAAGTGCGTGCCAACAAGTTGCACTAGGGGTGCTGCAGCACGGCGTGGCTCCTGGCTGCGAAGGGCGGCTGTGCAGGCGCGGTGCTGTGGGACTGGCTTTGGTAGTTCTGTATTTCCAGCCCACAGCTGCTGAGCCCCAGTAGCTGTCTGAAGCAGACTTGGTGCAGAATGTTGCACCTTCATTGTGATTTAAATACTTGGTACTAACAGAAATTTGTGTCTCAGCTCACCTTTCCCAGTGTGCCGTCTGTTTTATTTCGTTACAGAATGTGGTAAAAGTTAACTTTGTACTTCTGTGATTGCATCTTTGTAACGGACAATCTTCATTTTAGGATCTCATTCAATTCTTTTTATCATTTCTCTGTCAATCGAGTACTTCTAGGCCAGAGGTTTTGTAATTCCTCAGCTGACAGGTACGCTGCCTTTATTAAGGTCGCTGCATCCTTTGTGTCATCTGAAAAATATTTCACACTTCTGTGTTCTGATCATCCAGACAGGGAACAATTGATCCAGCATTGCGTAACAGCACTGCATTCACAGCCACGTGTTACAAACACTCCTCTCAGGGTAGTGTGTCAGAGTGGGGTGTGTGCTCGGTTGTTGCTCTGCATTCATATTCGTCTGTTAGGTCATACCGCTCCATTTTTAATAACTGTGGTCCCATTGGGTGCAAGAAAAGACTGGGCATAAAACGATACTTTGTAGCGCATGCTGTTGTTGTTTTTCATCATTTGCATTTACTGAAAAACCATCCTGCACAGCAGGCTTCTCAGAATTGTGAGGCTTGGTGCATCCGGCTTGCCTGCTGGCCTCTGTTCCAAAACTCAGGCCTGTTTTTAGTTGTCGCTGCAGTCCGTAACACCAACCTGTGTTATTCAGCTGTTTGCTGCTTCCCTGCCCCCCTTTTCCATGTGTATTACTGTGTTCCATTCCTGCTGCCACAGGGACTGTTTGCACTAGAAATGGAGGCAGTGTTTGTCCAGATTACTCTAAAACTGTGCTTGAAGAGTTTTCAGTGTAATGTTTATACAGATGAGAGAGAGAGCATTAATTTGTTTCGAGCTCCCTGTAACATGGCAGAAAGAAGCTTTTGAAATAGAAGGTAAATAAGTGCTATCTGCATCAAAAAGAAGTTGCCATTGGGAATGCCCACATTCGAGGGACTTCTGCTTATTTTTCCCTTTGTAATCATTCAGCATTGCTTTCTCCATATTCTAAACTGCCTTAGAAAGATCTGTATGTCTGCGAGCAAACACCAGTGTTATAAGATCATGCCAGTGGGATGAATGCATGTATATCAGTATAAATACAGGAGAGCGTGTGTTTAAGGTATTTCCTCAGTGAATTCTTTTGCCTTGTTTACGCTCCTCTGAATGGGAAATTCTGCTGTGATTCGAACTGTGCAAAGCTCTGAACAGAAACCTCTGCTAGGTTTCTGCTAGGAAACACCAGGAGCGTTTCCTTCATTCATTTAGCACACTGATTTCCCCATTCATTTTTCAGTAACTTCCCGTAGCTCAAAGTTTTTCTGCAGGGTAGTTGAGCAACTGCTACAGCACTGTATGAATCCTGAGTAAGAGATGAAGGAAATGTTGCTTGTATTTGACATAAGTGTTGTACTTGCTGGATATGAGCTCTGTTTTTCAGTTGGTTCTTAACAAGTACTGCAAAGTGGAAGAGTTCTTATGTCTGAACATGGAAGTGTTTGGTAAACTCAGGGTATTGCTAACAAAAACAGGCTTGGTTTGGTGTTCAAGTCTCCTGCTGATCTCAGAACTGGTTTTTATTGGCCTTGCTGTTGCTCCGGTCCACGGGTTCTGTGCTGCAGCTTCCCCCAGCTCACATTTCCCCTTCTTGCTCCCTACCCAGGGGCTGGACTGCAGCTCTGGGCATCTGTGGGGACAGCTGCCACGAAACCACCGGCGATGAACGGGATGGGTCCAGGAAATCATCAGCATCCGTGCAGAAAATAATTAAAAATGCAATTCTTATTTCATAACAGCTGCAGCAAGGGATGACAGAAATCAGTTCCTTCTCTTTCGGTCTCAGACTTTCAGTCAGTTCTTGTTTAGGATCCAGCTTCTGAGGGCTGGCAGTGGTGGAGGAATGAGAAGTGCTTTGCCCTTGCTGTGTTCCTTTTTCCAGCTTTCGTTAGTTCTAAATGTTGATAATTCTAGGAGTGACTCTTGTCCCACAGCTGTGTCACTTGTTGCACGTTCCAGTTCCTTTTCCCTCATTGCCTGCCCCTCTTAAGAAGCTTTTCTCACAGATTTCCCTCCATGGAAGGCTATAGAAGTACACCTTTAGCCACCAGTGCTGCAGATGAGGGCTTAGACACCAGGGACTGAAAGGTTCAGAACTGCGTAAATCTGTTATTTGGTCCATTTGTGAGGATGAAAATCTTCCTCGGTGAGAGAAGAGATGACTGCATGCTGCGTTTTAGTTGCGGAGTGGCGTATTGTAGTGACTGTTTCTTTTGGACAAAATGTTCATGCAGTCACTTCAGGCTCATCCTTTACTGTCTTGTGAGATAGGAGGGTATCAGCTGAAGAGTTGGCATGTACACTGAGGCCTAATTTGTATTGCTGAAATTGACAGGTGTGAAAGCAGGATGGCTGGGAACAGCCTTGTGTTGCCCATTGTCCTGTGGGGCCAGAGGGCTCCCACCCACTGCATATCGACACTGCTGCTCATGGATGACGCGTCGATGATCGTCACTGGCTGCCACGATGGCCAGATATGTCTCTGGGACATTGCTCCAGATTTAGAGGTAAGATGCTGTATGTGTAACTTGAGTTCAGATTGTGTTTAAGGTGTTTATCCTCGATACCAAAGTGATTTTACTGTTCAGAATTGCAGCATCCCCTCTGGTCGTTCTGTGCTCGTTCATCTGTCCTTTCTTCGTCGCTTCACGTGATGGGACTTGGATGTCACGCTGTTTACTTCTGGTAGCAAATATTTCACAATAGGAAGAGAAGTGTTTGCTCTTGAGATCTGTTACTGCGCCTCCAGTAATTTATTTTAGATAATTATTTCCTCTTTTTCTGAAGCTGTTCTAAGCTGTTTTCAAGTGGAGCTGCTTTATAAAAACTAGAGATCAGAGGATTGTATCTGGAGAGGTTTTTGAGGTTGTTATTTTATTAATCTGCTGATTTCCGTGAAAACTGAAAGAGGAAAAAAGTCTAGTAGCAAAGATCGATTAATTCTTATCAATATAGCTTTTGTATTACGCATTAGTGGCTGCCCTGGAGTTGAAATCTGCAAGTGTCTGTTGTGAATTTAATCTTGCAGTTTGCCTTGGTTCAAGGAGCCTAAATATCCTGGAACACGGTAAAGAAATAATCCTAAACTCAGGATGGAGTTGTGCTGAATGCCTGAAATTCTCAGTATCTGAGTTATCCCCATAAATTGTTTGCTTAGTATGTTTAAGAAATACAGAAGGAGGGGTCAGGGACAAGTATAAAATTACTGTTACCTTCTAGAAAGGACAAATAAAAGTCACTTTTTCTTTTTTTTAAGTCAATGAATGCAACGTGTATAAATGTATACGTAAATGTACAGGGGTGTGAAGTGTACTTGACTGGGGGAAACTTGCTGCAGCATAGCAATTTTTTTGAGTTGGGTCAAATTCGGTCTAGATTTAAAATTACTGTTAACGTGAGTTCTATGCAGAGTGCATTTTTACACAAATCTGTATTATGTTATTGAGTAGAAATGTATTTTTTTCCGTGTAAAGTAGCAGATCCTGTGCAAACGCTGTCAAGATTATATGTCCACAGCTGTGCTAATAAAATGTGTATGTATACATGTAACCACATATTTATGTAATACATAAAACAGAAATCTGGAATATGCATATTCTAGTTAAGTAACACTGTTATTTTTCTCTCACATTTTGTTTCCCTGATTCTAGATTAACCCCAGAGCTCTGCTGTTTGGTCACACAGCCTCAATCACCTGTTTATCAAAGGCCTCTGCTTCCAGTGAGAAGCAGTACATAGTGAGTGCGTCAGAGAGTGGGTGAGTTCTCTGAGCATTTATTAATATGCAGATCTGTTAAATAATGGAAGTTGTGAGTAGAGGAGAGATCAGGTTGCTTGCACCTACGTCTTCTCATTGCAGTGTCCTCATCCACAGTGCTTTCTACTTAGTCTGCTGTCTGTAGGTACTCCAAATGGTGGGTCTTCTCCACTGCAGGTACTGAGTGTGGTCATAATTTGGGATTCATGGCATGATTGAGTACTAAGGGATGGGCATGAGAGCCTGAGCATAATGGTGGCTTTGGGTATAAGGGGAGCCCTGCTGAAACAGCTCCCTGCTTTCCCTCAGAGCTGCTCGAGGCCAGATAGCTACTTATCAGAGCTGGCCCCAAGCCTGGGCAGCTGAACCCCGCATGGAGAGGGTGCAGTCACTGTGCCCTTGTATTCACTGTCCTATCCTGGCTGACTGTGCGACAGTACATCCTAGATGTTAGCAAGAGGGCCATAGTTTGTTACTCTGACTGAGCGACTGTGGAAGGCCAGAGGTTTCAGGGAGTTGGAGTAACTGCTCTTGTCAGCAGGAATCTAGAATGGTTTTCTAAGAACAGAGATGAGCATTTCAGTCAGAATGAATAGCCTTGGCTTGTGGACTTGCATTGAGTAAGATGGGGTTATCTTTCACCTCCGTTTCTTACCTTCTGCCTGTGTAAGTGCAGTTGGAGAAGTATAGGTCAGTTACATACCCAAACAAATGAAAGAATTTCTTTTTATCTGAGAAAACCAGGGAATACGTTTGAACAATCTTTTAACCTGGACATTGTGAACACAGCGTGTCAAAACTTAGCATTTCCACCTTGTAGTGATTTCAGTACTAAGTAGTCTTTTTCTTTTGGGTTTAGAGCAAGAACAAAAAAGTTTTCCTTGTGAAATGACATACCTGATACAGAGGGGAAAATCGCTGACAGATTTTGTTCTGAACAAATTTAGGCATAAAATTTTGAAAGTCAAAACTTAGGGGGAAAATTCTGTGCATAGGGGTAAATGTTTTTTTTAGCTCTCTGAAATCTGAATTAATTCTTATGGGTAATTGTAATGTTTTCTTATCAGGCAAGTCAGAAAAATACTTTCTGGTACTCCTTTTTGTTGGTTGTTTGTTGATTTCAAGTTAGAAGTGCTGGCGAGTTCCAGGTGATGCTTCCACCTGAGGTCAGCTTGGAATCTCTGAAAAACCTTCAGAGTTCCCTGCTGTGTGATAAAGTTCTGGTTTTCTGTAATACATTTTTCTTCCTCACAAATGTGGAGAAGGCAAGGTATCTTCAGATACCTTAGGGGGGTGCAGTAGATGCACACAGAGACTTGAAATAGTTGTGAGAGGAATTAGAAGTTCTCAGTTACATTCTTGCATTTACTTCATGTCAAATGTTTATGGTGTACTGTGGTATTTTATTCATTTCCTTTTGTCTTTGTAGAGAAGAGCAGTCTGCACGGATTCAGATAGCACTGGATGTGAAGTAGATTTTGTGGTTTCTTTGTCTAAATGCGATTCATACAGCCAATAATAAGCATTTAATTGATCCCAATGTAAATAATTCTTAAATCCTTGGAAGACTGAAATGCTTTGGGTGTAGCTGTAATCTGTCTTTTGTATTTTAGGGAGATGTGTCTGTGGGATGTGAATGATGGAAGATGCATAGAGTTTACTAAGCTAGCCTGTACGCACACTGGCATACAGGTCAGTATTTGTGTATGATTTGTTGGTCCTATTCTGGATTGTATAGCATGGATAACTAGAGCCAAGTTATTAAAACGGGCCTGAAAACTTTATCAATAAGTGCCCTGCATTTGGAAATAGGAAATAACAGCAGGTGGGAGCCTCTGCAGAAAGCTCCTTCATCACAACCCAGCCGCAGTTCTTGAGTGTGTAGCCACTAGAATGAATTTATGCAATAGCAATCTTGGTTAAAAATGGAGTAGTCAATGTCTTACATGGATGTAACTTCTGTATTGTGTTAATGTCCACTTAGTTCTACCAGTTTATGGTTGGGACTCAGCGTGAAGGGAGGCTGTTATGCCACGGACATTATCCGGAAATTCTTGTTGTGGATGCTACCAGCCTTGAAGTTCTTTATTCTTTATTATCAAAGATATCTCCTGATTGGATCAGCTCCATGACTATCATTAAATCCAACAGAACACAAGGTAAGGTTTTTTGTTGCTTTTATTGTGGCTTTGCTTTCCAAGAGCCTAGAGAGGAATCCAGAATGTTGCTTCTTGCTTCTTTCTGCCATGTGGGGGAGGAAGGTGATGTTGGGCAGTACCAAGCCCTAACTTTCTGTAAGAGTAATAGATGTGTGGTTATTTCTCTCTCTGAAAATACAGCAGGAGAAGACTTGATAACGTTGTGGGTGTTCTTTCTGTTGCTGTTACATCAGATGAGAATTTTAGCTCTGGCCAAATTTAAATGCTTTTCCATGAGCTGAACAGAAGATATAGCTAAATCCACTCAACAAGTTGCTCGCCTGGTAAATTGATAAATTGATTCACATTCCTTAGGAGTTCCTATGGAAGACAGGAAAAGTCTTAGATTTTTATTTATTTTTAATAAAAGCACATTCTGCTAGAGTGAAGAGTGGTAACTTGTTTTCACTGAGAGCTGTGAGAGCTTAGGAGAGCACTGTGATAGTCAGAGCCTGAAAACTGGCACGAGACTGAAGGAAGGGCTACAAGCACTCTAAATGCTGAGGCTGTCATCTACATAACTAATGTGGTGTGTGGCTGTAAGGTTAACAGGTCATAAAGTTAACAGGTTGTAAGGTTAACAGGTTGTAAAGTTAACCGGTATACAGAGAAGTTAGGCTAGTAAGAATAGTTAAATAGAGAGAAAAGGTGCTCACCGGTGTTGTAGGCTTGCAAGACTCCAGAAGGAGCAATCTCCAGGAAGAGATCCTTCCTTAGTGGAAGTCAGCCCTTAAATGGGGTCTAGGAGAGGTGGAGCCTGGCTCCATCCCTTCCGGGCACACAGGTCAATTGCCTTCACCTGGGCTCCCATGGCTGCCTCAGTGCTTGCCTCAGGTGGTCAATCAGAGGTTCAGGCCGTGATTCAACAGTTCCCATACAGTGGCATACATTGAGATCATTTGGCACTTGAGAAATTGTGATTTTGACAGGATATGTACATGCCATGAGTGTTTCTTTTGGTAAGTAGCTTTATAAAAAGCACTGTCATAACATTTTCAAAGCTATTATTGCAGAAAATGCATTTAAAATCCTGGTGTGGGAAAGCTAAATCGCTGTCCCCAGCGATTTAAAGTGATTTTAAGTGTTGTCTGGACTGATTTTACTTCTTGTTTTGTAATCATTTTTATATTTTGTAATCAAGAACTTGCCCCATGGCTTGATGGAATTTTGCTCTACACTAGGCTTGCCTGGTGGAAACAGGAATTTCTAGGAGATTTGGCACTGGATGTGGATTTGGAGTGTGTGGTTTTCTGCCCTTCTCCTCATCCCCCTCTATGTATTTTAAGCCCTAGATACTCATTAAGAGGCTTGCTTCTCCAGTCGTAAGACTTGCACGGATTCAGTGGTTTCACATTTGTGTGCATGTGCTTCTGGCATGCCGTTTTGCAAAATTAACGTTTGTTTTTGAAGCAAGCATTTCAAGATGGTTTTGATAAACCTCAGTGCTGAAGTATTGTCAGATGTGTTTGTACTCCGATATGCACAGTGTGTAACAAGATGAGGACATTCTTGTACTTACCAGCTTATTTTTTGTTTTTTCCCCAGAGGATACTGTTGTAGCAGTTTCAGTGACTGGCATCCTGAAAGTATGGATAATAACATCTGAAGTGAATCGCATGCAGGTAAACTGCATTGTGTACCGTAATGTATTATTGCACTGCAGGCTTTTGTGTTACTGGTATGTCCAAAAGTCTTAAAGGGCACAATACTGTCAGCTGCTGATAACCAGATTTTTTTTCTGGGACTCTGTTCTGATGAAGGTATAAGATCTAAATAAGAAGTGAGATATGAAGGTGTCTGAAAGGCTTACTGACCAGAGAGCATAATACTTTTCAGTGTTCATTATTAATTATCTACAGCTCAGTCTTATTGGTAATTTCTGCTTTCCTATGTACTGATCAGTAAAACTCTTAAAGGAGACTTAACAAACTTTTCTTGTGAATGATCTAGTTAGAGAAACATCTTAAATGAAAGACATAGATTATTATACTTGTTTAGCAACTATGAAAAAAATAACATTATGACACATAAATGAACTAGTTCAGTTTTTATATTTCAGGAGTGCTTACATCAGGAAAGCAATCAAGTCTGAATTAGCTTGGAAGACCAATGTAATGGAATTCCTTGCTTATAATCCTGCCAGAGGATGACAAAAACATTATTAATATGTTTTGTTTTAAAATTTTGAGATGAAACCATTTGCTCTCAAGGCATTTCTGAAAACACCTGTTGTGCAACTGATCGCAATTTAGCTAACATCACGTTCAACAGTTGCAGTAAGAAAGTAAAGCGGTGAGCAGTGAAGAATATCTAAGTAAGAAACACAAAGACATAACTGACAGGAGTTTATCACAATATAGGCCATTTGGAATAGTGGGAGCCTTGAAAGAAAGAGCTGAGCTGGATCTGCTTAGTTTCAGCTGGCTGCTCAGAAGGCAGGTAATTCATTGAGGGTGATCACACTAAATAGCACAGCTAATCTGTCCAGCTGAGGATGAGGAGTTCTGCTAGGCTTAAGTCACTGGGGAGAATACTGCATGCTCTCGCAGATCTGAAGAATAATAGGAGGCTTGGCTTCTCCTTAGAAGTCTGCCATCTGGCATCTTATGAAACTGCCTAGTCCCTTTTCCATCACGTTTTCTGTCATGTTCTGAGTTCACTTTTAGCAAAGAAAAAAATCAGCTGGGTGTCATTTTGTAATCTGGTTGCCATATGCATGTTTTCCTGTGAAGAGGCTGCCAGTTTCAGGGGCTGGTTACTGTCGTGCTGTCTGACTGTTTCACTAGTTTGCCTGTAGGACAGCATGTTTTTTCCTCATTTTTTAAGATGGGGAAATATAATTTCAGGAAGATAGTGTCTTGCCAGAGAGATCTGGAACAGAGTAAGGAATTGTAATCTGGGACTCGTGAGCACCTACTTCTGCCTTAACTGCCTGGCTGTCCTAATTGTCTCTGCCTCTGGTCTTGTTAAGGTTGTTTTTTGTTGTTGTTGTTTTGTTAATGGAAGCCTGCACACTTCTGGTTGATTCAGTGAAGCTTTCATTACCAGCCAAGTAAGAGTGCTCAAAAATACACCAGACTGCATGTTTCTGTGGCTGGAGCAGCACAGACCCAAGGAAGCAGGAGGACATGGCCAGACTTGGCAGGTGGGAAGTTGCACCAGTGTCCCACCTTCCTGCAAGATGTCCTGTTGCTCATCACTTCTTTACTTCTGCTCCTTTGTGTATGTGCTGCTCACATCTGTGGTAGCCTGCAGACTGGACTTCTTAATCCCAGAGCTGACATTTGAGATAGATTGTAGCAATAGGAGTATCAAAATGAAGTTTACCTACTTGTTTCAGGTAGGATTCACAGGAACATTGGCCTGCTCAATTTGAGCAAGATTGAAACTCTAGTAAATGCCTTTTTTGAAGTTGTTAGGACAGTAAGTAATGCAGCTTGGTTTAGTTGCATTTTATTTAGAATTATGTGCGTGAAGTTAATGTTACTTTTTTTGTTGTTTTTTGTTTTTTAGGATACAGCACCAGTGTTTGAAGAGGAGTCAAAACCTATTTATTGTCAGAACTGTCAAAGCATTTCTTTCTGTGCATTTACCCAGCGGTCGCTGTTGGTAGTGTGCTCTAAATACTGGAGGGTAAGCAAGGCAGCTGAACAAAAGCTATCTTATTCTCACTACTGTAGCTGATGTAATTAAATTGCCAGTAAGACATTCAGAGCAAGTTGTTCTCAGTCCTTTTAGTATGTCTCTGTTGAAACCAACATTCGTTGCTGGATGGACATTTTAAACTGTGATTAGTTGATGACAGACTTTTCTGTTTCTTCTCAGGTTTTTGATGCTGGAGATTATTCCCTTTTATGCTCGGTCCCTAATGAGAATGAACAGACCTGGACTGGTGGTGACTTTGTGTCAGCTGATAAAGTGATCGTGTGGACAGAAGACGGTCAAAGTTTCATATATAAATTACCAGCCAGGTACTCAACAATGAAGCCCTGCTTCTTTGTTTTTTTGAGATGAACGCATGGGAAATTTTGAATAAACACCCATATCTTTGGCTTGTATTATGTTACAAGATCATAGGGAAGTTATGGAAACTATTATTTCATGAGCATACCTGAAAGTGTGTGTCCCCTAGGTTAGTCACCTCAAAGCAAGGATCTGTGAGTGAGGTTGTTTCAGCCAAGGTTGCCCCCCTGTTTTCTAGTACTTTGAAAAGTCTTTCACTTCTTAATGGTAGCTGTCGGAGAATGTGTGGTGGCAAGGAGTGCGTTCTGCATTCAAACAAGTCAAAATATCATTTAAATATTTCCTTAAGCAGTGATTATAGCAGTGGTCTGCAATGTATTGTATTAACAATTGAAAAATGTAACAATTAAGGCCTTGACGTTGTTTTTGCTTAAGAGCCTAGCATTTCATGCAGTTAGCAATCAATCTTGTCACAGGGAATTTTAATCTTTTCTTTTTGTTCTTAAACTCAGCTGTCTTCCAGCCAGCAACTTGTTTCGTAGAGACGTGGGGAAAGCAGTAGAAAACTTAATTCCTCCATTATTGTACAGTGTATTGGACAGAGCAGATAAACAGGTAAAATACGTTTCTTTTGTGTTTTCCTTTGTGGAAAACACTCCTTGAGTGTGTTGAAGTATGCGTTTGTCATGACATTTTTTTTCTCTTTACAATGTAGACCTTCAGGATACTTTTTTTTTTTACTAGAGAAAGTAAACATTTGGGAGAAAAACGGCTGCCATTTCCCTGCTGTTTTGTATTTGTTTTGGTTCTTATTAGTTCTCAACTAAATGCAGAGATGAGCCTGTGGTCCAGTGAATCTTCAGTTCTCATGTGCTAAGAGTTTCATCAGGGCCTGGTGTTATGATTCTGAATCGGCAAGCTTAGATTTTCCCAATGTGAAGAAATGCCAGTTCTGGCTAAAATCTTTGTTGAACTGTGCTTTGTTTTCATATTGCACTGTGAACTGCATCTGCTATAATCCAGTACATTTCTAGACTCTTATGTGATATGCCTCGTCGTGTATTCTGCTACAAGTATAAGTAACTGATTTACAAATACTGTTGTTACCAAACTATTGTAGGAATCCTTTTTTTATCTTAACTATTTAAACTGTTGCCAAATTTGAACATATATTGTAAACAAAAATATATATTTAGGATATATATGTATTTTAAAACTTTTTCTTTCCCTTAGAACTGATTTGTTCTATAACTAACCACAATTTCCATCTGATTCATATTGCTGTATTTGTCCTTCCTACTAGAAAAATGGTAAAGCATAGAGTAGTTGGTTTTTGTTCTGCTTTCTAAAATACACAGTGGACTCTGGAAAAGTAAGTGTTCAGATTTCTGCATAGATTGCCTCTGTCTGAAGTTCTTCAAACTTATTTTCTTTTCACCAGTTACTGATATGTCCTCCTGTCACCCGATTCTTCTATGGACATAGGGAGTTTTTCTCTAATCTGCTGATCCAAGGAGACTCTTCAGGGAGGCTGTGCATTTGGAGTGTACCTGATACGCTGGAGCAGCAGGACTGTGCAAAAGGTAGGTGTACCTAAGCCTTGTGCTAGGTCTGTTGGTGAGTATCTCTGTGTTTTTGTGTGCTTTGTTGCTGGATAAAGCACTGCTGCTTTTCCTACAAATGCATGAAGCTTTTCTGTTGTACTTTTAATTGCTGGCTTCTTGTTAGAGCTCTAGTAGCTTGAAGTTTTTAATATATGATCAAAATACACTGGACATCTTTCAGTTATTACTTTTTAATTGCTTTTTCCCCCCAAATTCCAGCTATGATGTCTGGAGGTCCCACGTGCTGTCTGCCTATGTAATAACTTCTTGTAGCTTAAATCATACGCTTTTCTAGTCTCTCATGTATTGCTTCCTTGTGTAGCTTCCCTCAGGTAGCAGTGAATTGATCTCCAAAATGTATCTTTTACTTTGAACAGGGTGATGTAACACAGTAACAGTTGTAACTTTGAAATCTCTTAATAAAAGCATTCCTGTTTTGGTTCTTCAATTATTTTTTTTTCTTTGTGTTCTAACAGGACTGCAAACAACAACTTCAATATCCCTCCAGGAAGCTTTTGATAAACTTACTCCTCGCCCAGCTGGAATTATAGACCAACTGAGCTTAATACCAAACATCAAGGAACCGCTTAAGGTTACAGCCAGCGTGTACATTCCGGCCCACGGGCGGCTGGTCTGTGGTCGGGAAGATGGAAGCATTGTTATTGTGCCAGCAACCCAAACTGCTATAGTTCAGCTTTTGCAAGGAGAGCACATGCTTAGGAGAGGTATGCTAATCAGCTTTTGAAAAGCACAGCTGCATTACAGTGCGTGCTTATTGCTTATTAGATACACTGAAATATGAAATGGTCTTACAAAGAGGGCAGTAAAGATAGGAATCGTGTAGCTGTATTCTTCATAACTCTGATGTTACACTGTCATGAGGAAGCTAGGTAAGGAATTAACTGTGGACAGTCTAAATGTATTTTTGAAGGAGGGTTCCTTCACTGCAGGAGTTCACCTGTTTCTCCTGGGTTCCTGAGGTGCCGTAGCACAGACTGGCAGTGCATTCAGCTGAGTATGAGGTGCCTGTGAAGATCTCTTTGGAAACACAGCACATTTAACTGAGAATTTCTCCTAGTGTATAGTGTAGTTAGTGAATGTGATACATTGTCCTGCTGCTGTACTTTTTGATGCCTGATAATGTTGCTTTCGTACTTTCATAGTCTTAAAGCTTCAGAAAAAGTATTTGAGTCCAGGATTTTTTGTAAATGCTGGCGGCTGGAAATGATGTGTGAATGTTTTTCAAGTATACAAGCATACATATATATGCATATATATATATATGAGGTGGTCAGTTATTTCATTTATACAAATGATTATTTTTAAATGTTAGTTCTTTTAAGTTGATGCATTATTCTGCAAATGACTGTTGGTAATTCTTACACTCGTATAAAATACAGAAGTGCTTGTATGTTTTCTGTGTAAGATTTGCAGTTCTTGCTAGGAAGCATAATTACAGTAAGAAAGTTCAACTGTGTCATACATGTATTGCATAGAATACTTGACTCTGGTGTTTACTTACTGGCCTCCTTTTGTTAAATTTGCCAGCTAAAAAGGCAGTTTTCAAAACCCATTTTTCATTGGTTGAAAGGTTACAGTGACAGTGGTTTTTATCTGGTCTCTTTGATCTCAGTAAACAGGACTCACTGTTCCTGCAGTCTGTTCACAAAAGTTGTTTTTCTCCTCAATTTGAATTTGCCATTTGTGCCTGCTCTGCTGTGGCCAGTGCTAAACAAGATGTTGCGGTTTTTCTGACGCTGCTCTCTTTTGATTATATCTGTAGATAAATTAATGTTTGAGTGGGAAAAGCTTGGTATCTTTTTTTCTCTTTCCAGACCTTTGTGGAGTGTGGTGGTTTTGTTTGCTTTGTATTTTTGTTTCTGATGGGATTATCTTAGGAGGGAGGCTGTTTTAAGACAGCTGAAAAGTGAGATCATGCAGCCAGAGGAGCCATCAAGTCCATGTGAAGTTAAAACAAAAAACAATACTATGAATATTTTAAAGCAAGGCAAGGCAAATTCTTTAAAAACATCTGGCTAAAATTTAGTATATGTATTTGTTTTTATCACAGGCAGTGCTTTGTTTTGTTTATTGTTCTCTCAGAATTAAAATTGTTTATTTCCCCTCTTCTTCTCTTTTCTCACCCTCTGACCCTGACCTTACCCCCATTTCTCAGGTTGGCCACCTCACCGGACTCTCAGAGGTCATCGAAACAAAATTACTTGCTTACTGTATCCTCATCAGGTTTCTTCTCGTTATGATCAAAGGTATTTGATCTCAGGTGGTGTGGATTTCTCAGTCATCATATGGGATATATTTTCTGGAGAGATGAAACATATCTTCTGTGTACATGGTGGAGAAATTACACAGCTTCTAGTTCCACCAGAAAACTGTAGTGTAAGTTTTAAATAATATGTTCTGATAACCTGTCATACACTTCCCATAAATGCTACAGCCCCTTAAATCCTTCTTGAAAATGTGGATGCCATACGAAATACCAAAGCTCTAGCTCTTAGCTCAAGTATGACCCTTACAGGCATTTAAAAATAACGTAATCGTTCTGTTAATTTTGGTTGTATTCACATCATGATTTAGCTATAGAAATAACTACAAGTGGTAGAAAAAATGGGTATTAACACGTGGCTAGCTAAGGAAATGATTGGCTTTATATGGTGCCTACAGCATTAACAGTGGGAGAGGATTTCTACCACATGAACTTATTTCTCTGGTGAGGTTTGAGGCTAAGGCAAGCCACACTAGGTTAGCCCATAGATTTTGAATGGAATTTTATTTTTCATAACTCAGATGAAGAGGAAGAATTTGATGCATGTAATGACATTGATTTACTTCAAAGTCATGGTTTCTCTTTTTTTGTTCAAGACAGTTTTTTTGCTTTTCGTTTCCTTATTTTTTCTTCCCTTCTCGTTCCCTTTCTCTTTTTGAGCATCCTTCTGCTTTATTGTCCTCATTTCATTCCCGTGTTTCTCCAGCACATTTCCTGTACCTCTGCACTGCCTCTCTCTGCTGAGATGCTAATCTTCCTTGGATGTACCTTCAAAAACAATCGTGACTTAACACGTTAATCTAAACCAAATGCAGATGTAAAGTTTTGAATTTAAACTGAAATGTTAACGTATGCTCCAAGTCTAGGAAGAGTTGGAAGAAAATATAAACTCTTAAAATTGTTTACGGAATAGTTCTTTCGGAGTGACTTCACCCGCTGGAGCATTCATAGAGTGTGTGCCAGGGACCTGGATGTTCTGTCTCAGGGACAGTGCCTGGCCTTTCTTTTTTTTTCCTTGTTTTACTAAGGATCATGCATCAGTGTTAGGTAAAATACTGCAGCCTGTAGAGTAAAAAAAAAAACAATTATATAAATGCGACGAGGTTGAGAGTAAGTATTCTGTATTTTATTTTGTCAGGTGACTAGGTCTTTTTTTTTTCAGATAAACAACTTCACAGTTGCTTACTACTCAGATTTTAAACATTTGTAAAACATTTATAGAAAATAATTAGCCTTTTGTGGACAATTCAAAGGTTTCTGATGGTAACATTCTAAGAGCAAAGAAATATATGAGTGAGTGGCTGCACTGAACAGTTTTTGGTTCAGTGCATAACATTTTTTCAAGGCAGCGATACTGCTCAGCTCTGCAGAGATGGCAGGCTGGTCTGACAGCTGTCCAGCCTTACAAGTGTGAGTGGTTTGCTTCTGGAGAGTTTGGTCCGGTGGGATTCTGTTCCTAGTGATGACAGCGAGTTCTGCTGTATATTTATGTCCGCGTGTTCTTCTTATAAGATATGTTGCTGATCATTATGCTTGACCCAGTGGAGATGAGAGTATTAAAAGCAAACTGCCTCCATTAGGATTAATCTGTATTTGTTTGTTTCTTTTAAAGGCAAGAGTCCAGCACTGTATTTGCTCCGTGGCCAGTGATCACTCTGTAGGTCTTCTTAGTCTGCGTGAGAAGAAATGCATCATGCTGGCATCCCGCCACCTCTTCCCTATTCAAGTGATCAAGTGGAGGCCTTCTGATGACTACCTGGTAGTGGGATGCTCTGACGGGTCCGTGTATGTCTGGCAGATGGATACTGGTATGGTTACAGTCAGACGTTGTTTAATCCGTTTTCTTAATAATGCTTGGTAATCTGTGTAAGTTGCATCTGAGAGAGGTGTTAATTTTTTCCACACTTTCTCCCTCCCCAGGTTCTCAAAGTTTGTAGATTAAATAAACCTTTGTTAAATACGTATTTCAGTATTTAAAACGACTTGCTTGGTTTTGGAGAAGTGTGACTTGCTTTGGCCATCTTCTTCATGCATGCTTTCCCACTTGTCAGTTTGTCAGCATGTATGCTTCCTCAGTTTGCTTGAAAGCTTGGTGTAGAAGTGCAGCACCTTAGATATCATTAGTGTCTTCCTCTGTAAAGTGAAGGATAATGCTAAATTCTGTTTCTTTGTCTGGAGTTTGCTTTCCTTTGTTGTTAAAGGGGCTAATGCTCCCTTTAGAAGACAGTGAGAATGAGCGTTATCAGAATGGGCAACAGGGCATTAAATTGTAAGCTTGATTGTAGGAAATGTCTTTCTTGAAAGGGAGAAAGTGAAGAAAAAATGTATATGCTGTATGTAACTACCTTCTAATGCCTTAATTCACTTAAGGAAAAAAATCCCAAACCTTCAGTAATACCTGAATATTATTTTCGGCTTATTGTGAAGTAATCCTTCCACTTCGTGAAGAGAGCGTATAAACAGTAGGGGGTACAACTGTTTACATGGTGGATAGTGACAGGACAAGGGGGAAAGGTTTTAAACTGAGACAGGGGAGGTTTAGGTTAGATATTAGGAGGAAGTTTTTCACACAGAGGGTGGTGACGCACTGGAACAGGTTGCCCAAGGAGGCTGTGGATGCCCCATCCCTGGAGGCATTCAAGGCCAGGCTGGATGTGGCTCTGGGCAGCCTGGGCTGGTGGTTGGCGACCCTGCACACAGCATGGGGTTGAAGCTAGGTGATCATTGTGCTCCTTCTCAACCCAGGCCATTCTATGATTCTATGATTATGATTCTATGAGGATTTCAACCCTGCTTACAGCAGAGGGTTGAAACTAGGTGATCTTTAAGATCTCTTCCAACCAAAGCCAGCTGGTGATTTTTTTCCTTTGTTTGTTTGTTTCTGAAGCTTTAGGAAACAAAAAGGAATCTGAGATCAATCATGGGATGTTTAAGCCATGATAGTAGGAAGATGGGAGAGGGAAATCAAAGATCTGAGAACAAGATTCTGCTCCATGCTGGGCCCATGCAGTCTCCAGTGTCTGTGTAGAACAGGATCACTCTGTTTTTTGGGTTGTTTTTTTTGAACTTGTTTTGATTTTTGTTAATATTTTCTTTGCACGCTTCAACCTCTTAGAAATTTGGGGAAATCCCATTCCTTCAGGGAATGCTACTACTAAAAATAGCTGTTAACACCTCTGAAAATTCTATGCATTGCATCCTGTTGTATTGTGATTTTTGGGGCATTCTGCATTGTTCTTGCTTAACCTGCTGTTTTTCACAATGCTCGAAGGTGCTCTGGACAGATGTGTGATGGGAATAACAGCAGTTGAAATCCTGAATGCCTGTGATGAGGCGCTGCCCGCAGCTGTGGACTCCCTGAGCCACCCCGCCGTCAACCTGAAGCAGGCCATGACACGACGCAGCCTGGCTGCCCTGAAGAACGTGGCACACCAGAAGCTGCAGACCTTGGCCACCAACCTGCTGGCTTCTGAGGCGTCTGACAAAGTAAGCTGTGTTCCTCTCGGTCTGCTTCCAGTGCAGCATCTGAACTAGTCTTCATTGTTTTAACTGAAAGAATCTTACCACTCTGCCATTTTAATAGAAAGACCTGAAGTTGATCTGCCTGGCCTTGGTTGGGTCCTGCAATCGTAGGATCATTAAGGTTTGAAAAGACCTGAAGTCAGTTTATCTGGCTTATCTTTATAACTTGAAAACTTTGAGATGGAAAATACCGTTTTTCTTGTTAAGTGTGGGTCTGCATAATTGTCATGTCAGTATGTGTTTAATATGTTAGTATCTCAATGTCTGTTAAGAACAAATAAGATTATGAGTTCAGATGCTTCTGTAAATGTTTTCTTTGATATTGCATATGAGAGGACAGTTTAGGTATTTTAAAAAAATCAAGACAAACAGAAGAATATTCTGACAAGAAATAAATAGTTTAATGTTTTCAGAACCCTGTGATATCTGTGTTTTTATTATTTCAGTCTTCTTTACGCCTGGGATTAAAATCTCCAGACAAGAGACTAGTGTTAGATTTCACTTGTGACCATATTAAACCCTGCAGCAGGAACAGTTTTTTCCTGGTCTGTAGGGGAAGACAATTATGTCTGCAGAAGCAAACATAAGAAGCTGAAGGTTGATGGAGGGGTAATCGCGTTGTGAAAAATGTATGCTGGAAGAAGTGCAGGGATTTCTCTTGCTGATCTTTGCTCATTGGGGATTTCTCTCACTACTCTTCTGTACAGAAGTTAAGGACCTTTCCGAGGGAAATCCACCAGGAATCGCCTTTCTGACCACACCTGCCAGGGTGTATCTAAATGAAAGAGAAGGGCTTTGTATTTTCAGTTTGTTTTTTGGAGTAGGAAGATAAAGCATGGATAGGCATAGGTTTATAGTAAGCAAAATAGTCATCATTCCTTGCCTCTGCTAGGAAAGCTATGCTTCTTGAGATATTTTATTTCACTGATACAGACATTTAGGGATCATAATGATGAATTTGTTAAATTGAGATCATCACAATCCAAGTATTGTTTTCTTTATTTTTGGTTTGGTTTTGTGTGAAAGCAAATTTCGTTATACTGGAAGGAATATCCAGGAAACTGGAAAAACAGCCTCGGAGTTGTATACTAGAGAAGTATGTAAGAAGCTGTCCCTGCCCCGAACAGTTTGCTTTGTTGGGTCCTGCTTTGAGCAGAGATTGGGATTAGAGGATCTCCAGCCTTAGCATTGCTGTGACTCTGTCCCTTACACATGTAAAATCAATGAAGAAAAATATTCTGATTCCAAAATGCTGCAATTCATCGTTTTTCCCTTCATAGTAGACTTTAAAGCTATTGAATTTGGTTAGCCTGTTAATGCAGTGCCATTCAAAAATGTTACCGGAGTCCTAGGTAAAAAAGCTTCCACTTTTCCTTTGGTTTTTCTCCTCACTGAACGTGGTTGTAATGTTCTGGTGGGCTGAGCTGTGACCACCAGGGAGCAGCAGAGAGCTGCTTCCAGTTTCTCCTTGTGTCTTATTTCATTTTACTTTTTCCTCGTATCTTCTATTCTGCTTGGAAAAGAGCTGTCACTTACAGAGGGCATTCTTTAGAACAGTGTGTGCTCAGATTTGTGCACGGTATTCCTACTGAATCCAGTAGGACTGTCACTTAATTATTAATGTTGTGCCTGTGCGTGCAGGGCAGATGTTTGTGTTTTGTGCGTAGGAGACACTAACATGGAGGTGCTGCTACCTGCAGAGAAATGGTGCATAGCACTGCAAAATGTGTTCTGTCCCATGGGGCAGTGAGGACTAATAACCAAAGGAGTTTGATTATTTTACTTCTAATTTCATCGTTTACATCATTACCAGAGACCTTCTGTAAAAAGTTTCTACATTACATTCAAATAAATTAACTAGGTTTCTGTGATAAATAAGGAACGTGTTAATAAATCAGTGAATTTTAGAACAGGATTTGTAATGACTTATTGACGTTTAGCTATTTCACTTCTAGTTCCATTTACCAGTTATTTGCTTCTTATGGGAAAATTATTTAATAAGCATGGTTTGTGTGTTCTCGGGACTTACCCGAGAAAAGCAGGAGCAGGAGGGCTTGTCCTAGCACTGATTGAAACCTTCTTCAAGGCAGCAGGTTGTCTTTTGGTGGAGGCAAAAAAAAAAAGAGTATAGATTTTAAGAGAAGGCTGGTCTTTGTGCATGCAGTGCCTGGAACTTGGCTGAGGCTGTGGAAATGCCAAGTACGACTCATGGTTGAGAACTGCCCTCTGAAAGTAAAGCAGTTGGTGCAGCAGGCTAACCAGGGGTGGTGCTTGCTCTCCTCCGCTTCTGCTCCGTGCGGTAGAATGTGGACATGCATCAAAATATTAGCAGCCTTAAATCAAGAGTCTGAAAATTTAAATAGAAAAATGAAAATTATAATATCAAATACAGCAATTTGACTAGACTAGTTTTAGGTAAACAAACTTTGGGCAAACTGTGTTTGAACAGAGTTGAAGGAGCAATGAGAAGGCACTTAAAAATATATATATATATATTATATATGTGCACTTTTTTTTCCCCTGGGCCTCTTGCTATGAAGCATAGAGAGGTTGTTCTTGTTCTGCTCGTGGAGGCAGCTGAGCCTTTCAGACAGGTGCATTTGCAATCCTAAAGCTCACGAGTTTCTTTGAGGAGGTCTGAAGATTTTTCTGTTAAAAGCAGTCTCGTTTAAAAACAGATATTCTGTATCTCTGAAGAGCGTAAAGTGTAGCAGCAAAAGAAAATGCAGAGTGCTTTGAGATACAAAAATCAGAGTGAAAACCTTGGGAATTAAAGTAATATTTATTTCTAAACTAACTTCATACCCTGAAACGATCAGTGAGCATGAGATGGTGAATATTATATTCCTTTGTGCTAACAGCATTTTGAAGATCCTTACAGGTATAGTGGAAAAATAATATAGGTACACCATTTCTGATTTCAGACACCTGTTAACGAGATCCTGTATGAAATTGACAATAGCCAAGTAGTTGTAGGGCTAGAAGAATTTACTGCCTTGGAAAAAGTACCTGAGAGATAAAGTAAATGTTGGGTTGGTGTATATATCCAGTGTTTCATTTAGAGAATGTTAATATGTGTGTAGAGGTAAATATGTTTGCTTTTGTGATTTGTCATGATAATTGCACCTGTAAGTGCTCCAACTGGGGGCTCAGGGGTTGAAACAGACCAGATAGGGGGTGTTGTATGTATTTTAATTGGTCAGCAGGCTTTCAGTAAGGAGTGCTTGTGGGGTCTCAGGGGTATAAGACTTTTTAAGATGCACTCTTTGGTTCATGTCTGTGGAATATCAGGATGCTTAAAGAACAGAACAGAAGTATGTTCCAAGTTAGTAAAATGCTTTTTTCTTTTTTTTTTTTTCTTTTGTAGGGGAATTTACCAAAATATTCACATAACTCTCTGATGGTTCAAGCTATAAAGACTAACTTGACAGATCCAGATATACACGTGCTCTTCTTTGATGTGGAAGCACTGATAATTCAGCTGCTGACCGAAGAGGCTTCACGACCCAACAGTGCCCTCATCTCTCCAGAGAATTTACAGAAGGCCTCTGGTGGGTCTGACAAGGGAGGCTCCTTCCTGGCTGGTAAGCGAGCAGCTGTCCTCTTCCAGCAGGTCAAGGAAACCATCAAAGAAAACATAAAGGAACACCTTCTTGATGATGAAGATGAGGATGAAGAATCGATGAGGCAGAGAAGAGAAGACACTGATCCAGAATATCGTTCTAGCAAATCCAAACCATTAACTCTGCTAGAGTACAACCTAACCATGGATACAGCAAAGCTTTTTATGTCCTGTCTTCATGCCTGGGGCTTGAATTCTGTTCTAGATGAGCTTTGCCTCGATCGTCTTGGGATGCTGAAGCCACACTGCTCAGTGTCCTTTGGCCTTCTGTCTAGAGGAGGCCACATGTCTCTGATGCTTCCCGGCTACAATCAGCCTGTAGGCAAACCATCTTATGATGGCGTGGAGTTGGGCAGGAAGATGTCCATTACAGAGGGATTGGGAAAAGGGACATACGGCGTGTCACGTGCTGTCACCACCCAGCATCTCCTCTCTGTCATATCACTGGCAAACACGCTGATGAGCATGACCAATGCAACCTTTATTGGAGACCACATGAAGAAAGGCCCAACCAGGTAGAGCCAATACCCCTTTTAACGTGTGACGACTTCTATTCAGAGTCTCTATTCAAATATGGTGTTTAATTTTGTTTAATTTTACTATGGAGTTTGGTGTATCAAGTGGGTACTTCAAGTACCCAGGCAACCAATGTGTTTCTTCTTCCATGGCAATAGTATTTTTTTTATGCCAAGATAATGTTATTGCTTTTAATCAGGTTGCAGAAGTTACAGTGTTAATATAATGTGGGCTGATGTTAATATGATATGTTAATGTCAGTGTTGATACAATAGAAGGCTGAAAGCCCATTTCTGTCCTTCTTTTTAATATTTATAGGATTTAAATAGATTAAAGAGTAGGTCAGATTCTAGGCAAATCAAAACATACAAACGTGCATAGCCAAGTGAGCCAGGAATTGTAAACAAGATACTTCTTTGATGTCAGCATGACTGTTCTTTACTGATTGCCTTTCAAAGTTTGTTTAGATGCAGGATCTTAGCAAATAATCTTTCTTCATTTTTCTCCCCTTTTCGCCTCTTCCTTCTTCATGCTCCCCCCTCTCCTCCTTCAGGCCACCCAGGCCAGGCACTCCCGAAATGTCAAAAATGAAGGCACCTCCGTCGATGGCAACTCATGCAGCCCAAGGGCAAATTAAGCAAGGTAGAAATCAATTTATTCAGAACAATTTCATGTCTTCTCAGCTCTATGTGCTAAAGTCATCGTGTTATTATCATGTGATAAAAATACTACTAGCTTCTACATGAGATACAAAGGTAGTGTTATATTCTAGATGAAAGTTGCCATGATAAAGACCTTCTTAAGAATCAGTTTAAAGTTCTGATACTGACATGGAGTCATTCCCTGACATGGAATTTTTGCATATTTTCAGTGCTCCCTAACATTCAGATGTTGAGGTGTCCGTAAGACATTCACAGTCTGTAAAGCAGTCTTACGCAGAGTAGCAGAAAAATGTTTATCATACATATAAACTAAATGTAAAGGTAAAGCATATGTAAACACGTAAATATTTCCTCTTCCTTTTTAAAAGGAGGAAGAATATTTTTAAACTCTGCTTCTACCACTGCTGCTGTTTCCATTATCTGTAGCTATGAAAGATGGCAGTGGATGATACTGGATCCTTTAGGAGTTTGCGTTCTCTTTTATTTCATGAGTACAGTGGCTAGATATAAAACATAGAACAACATATGATATAAAAGAAGGATGTACGTAAGGCTAGACTTCAGTTCCTCAAGTGCTGGGAGCAGCACAGAAGCAGTCCTGCAGAGAATGGAGGGATGAAGGAGGTGCCTCCTCCTCTGCTGAATTAAAGAGCTGCTGTTCACTGGGGCAAATGAGTTACTCCTCTTAATGATAAAAATCAAGTAAATCTGTGACAACATGGCGTAGCCTCTTTATCTTGAGTGCAGAACTGAGGAGCAGTGAGACGTTTGCTGCGGCTGCTGGGGACACAGGCAGTGTCTGCTCATGTAATTTCTTCCAAAATTACAGTTTAAAAAAAAAAAGCAATTAAAACTTTGCCTGTTTGAGGCACAGAGCAACTTGCAATTTGTAAAATGGTTGCATATTGCAGAAAACAAATGCTTTGTTCTTGTGGTATTCTGTGGATATTTCTCTTTTGTATTTTGAATATCCTTTGTGTATGTCCTAACATACATCTTTAAACTATGAAACTGCTCTTGTATTAGAGAGCTGGTAAGCACAACAGGTAACTGACACATCAGTTGTGATTGTCATCATTTGCATCCAGAAGAGAGGGTATGTATATCCAAAGAGGAAACTTGCTTGTCAAAGGTGCTTGTGTTTGTACTCTAGTGCTAAATACAGATTTGTTTTCATCTGTATTTTGAAAGAGGAAGCCAGTTTCAGGAGTGATACACATCAGGCTTTTCTTTTCATGTGAGGATGCTACAGAAATAGAAAAGTAGCAGTCAGTAACAAAGAAGTGGGAATTAAAAAAGCCAGCACAGCAGGGCTCTTGTCTCTGTATGTGTTTTTTTATAAGCTGCTCACTTTTCTTTGGAAGATGTGTACTTGAGAGGCCAGAGTTTCCCAGAGGTGGTATCTTCTGGGCAAATTCAATGCCAGAAAAAACGTGTTTGTCACAGGTAGCATATGCTTTTGTTTTTAAGTGTACAGTTATATTGCAGTTATTCCTTCCTGAATGAAAAGAATGGCAGTTTTCTCTTGAAACTGCTTTGCTCATTATGATGGTAGACACATATAATGTAGGATACCCAGTGGAAATATTTTTAACTCCATCAGAAATAACTGATAAAAATAGGAATTATGTGCATTGTCAGAAGTATAGAGAGTACTTCTGTTCCTAAACTGTGATGTTTTGGGGTGCTTTGCCTGTGTTTGGCAGCATGACTTGAATGCTCCTGGAGGAAGAGTTTGAGTGGTACCCTTAGGTCATACGTTTACATCCCATTGTGTGCTACTTACAGCATCTTGCTGCTCATAAATTACCAGTGCTTCTTAAAAATCAATTAGTACAGATACGATTAATGCGTAGCATGACATGCTGGATGTCCATCATATTTGACCTGTATTTGTCCTGAGCTCAGCACATCTCTGTGCTACTCTGCTATTGGGCCAGCTGCTTCCATCACAGTGATTGTTATAATTATTGACTCTTGCAGACAGAGAACAACAACGGGGAGAAATTTCAAAGTCTTCAGTTTTGTTTTAAGAAACAAACGAAAGAAAACCCCACAGAAAATTGAGTTTATTTTCCATGAATTGAACAGCTTCTTTTATACATCTGCTGAAAGCTGTTCCTGTTGTGAGGTGACTTCTGCTGCTCATGCTGTCACTGTACACGTGCCATCGTGCTGCATTCATGTGGAAGGCATGGCAAAGTGTCCCTGATGCAGATGTCCTCCAGTGACAATAGAAGTTCACTGCATGAAAAGCAAACAGAAGACAATGCTTGATCTGTTCAGGAGCTTGAACCCATTGTTGTTCTGCAACGGAATAAAAGAGGGGGATTAATTTGAAGATGCTTGTGCATGACATATGGTAATTTCTCAGCAGGAAGGAAGTGTCAGATAGGGACCTCTAAATCTCCATGTTGACCTCTGGTTGTAGTGTGTGTATGCCATAAGGTCTGCACGTCTTTTCATGTGATAAAGGCCAACAATGAGCATTATGGAAGTATAATGTTTAGAACTGATTTTAAATTGCATTTGCACAAGAAATTACACCGTTTACAAAGTAAATACATCACAGCTGCTGCTTGGAGCACGTGCTTTCCTGTCAGCTTCCTGTCGTGTTACCCGAGATGCCTCACATCCCGTCTGCTTGATGCCCTTGCTCTGGTTTAGGGTCAGGCTTGTTTGAACAGAGTCAGATTTAAAATGGAACTATATTAAAACTGATCATCAGCAGTATGTTCTGTGGCATTTTAGATGAACAGGTGGGGCAGCCCAGGTTTGAAAGGGATTGTTTCTGGGTTGTTGTTGTTCGGTTGTGATGAGCAGTACAAATTCTAAATCTATCTTTATTTGGGGGAAAAAAAAACAAAACAGAAGCAAAGCTCCTGCTTTGAAATGCACGGTCAGCAGTGCTGCTGAAGTGAGCCCCAGCTTTCGAAGCCCATAGCTGTGATCTTTTCATTTGCAAATACCTTCTTCTCAAACATGCAGAGTTATGTTAGTGGATCTGTTTTTCTGCAGTTGCATGCCTTCTCCTCACTGGCGCTCCGCTTCTGGTAAAGCCTAGAAGGTTTTTTTTGTGTTTAATATTATCACGGTTTTGTTTTTCATTCCTCAGTGATACTAATCTGTTTTTCAGAAGCTGCTATCCTCACTTTCCTATTTTTTTCTCTTTATTTCTTCTTCTTTCCTCTGCAAGTTGCTCCTGCTGTTTCTTCTAGCACTGAAGCTGGTCACTCTGGCTCTGACACTGCTCCTCCTTTACATACCTGTTTCTTAGTAAATGAAGGTATCTTTCCTCATTTTTTTCTATTTGTCTTTTACTTTCAACTAATGTTCCTTATCATTGTGATGATGTGACTTTAATTTGTTCTATGGAGGTATTTTTCTTTCCGAGAGATGGAGGTAATGAGTTTATTTTTGCATAGTTTGCTGTTAGAGGGTGAGCAGATGTGGTTTGTCTGTCCAGGACTTACGGTCAAAGTTCAGTTCTCAATGACCAGGTCAAAGGTTGGATTTCAGACCGTGTCTGGTTTTGCTGTTGCTTTTTGACAAAATAACGAACCTTTTTAAGTAGGAAGAACGTGAGTGACTGCAGCCACACCGTGCACAGTTGGTGTCCCACTGCTGTGCTTCCATGTGAGTACGGCTGCTGCTCCTCGGTGCGAAGGCTCGGCTCCGCCTGGAGCTGTGGGACCTTCTGGGACTGCCTGTGGCACAAACCAGGAGGCTAAAGCTTTCGTGATGCTTTATATGTGAAACCGAACCAAAATGAGCTTCACGTCACTTAAATCTGATTTGTAGTGCTTAAGAAGACAGAAACTGTTTGATTAGACCACTTGGGGTTTGTGTTTATTTCCTTTTTCTAATAAATGTTTATCTGCATTGTGAAGAATGACTTTCTGCCCTAAAGATGGGCACACATACAGAGAACCTAACACAGACCAAACTAACCCACAACACCTGTATCACTGCAGGGAATTTGTTTTAAATCCTTGCTTTGATGCCTTATTGCTAAGCCATAAATCTGTGATTTTTCGTAGGAATTTCAGGTATTAAATGTTTTTGGTTTTTTTTTTCTGGTAGCATCATGAAAAGCTTTGGTAGTTAACATACTGAGATTTCTGTGTTCACCATTGCTGACAAATTAAAAATGGAGATCTAAAAATGGAGATCCAGGCTGGATGTGGCTCTGGGCAGCCTGGTCTTGTGGTTGGCGACCCTGCACATAGCGGGGGGTTGAAACGAGATGATCACTGTGGTCCTTTTCAAGCCAGGCCATTCTGTGAGTCTGTGATCTATATCCTCACTGGAAATATTTCTCACACCTCTCAAGTCAAAGTAGATCATAATACTAAGAGCTTGTTTTTGGTGTACAGTACAATAATTTTAGTATCTGTGTTGTTTGAAGTTGATACCCTCCTCTTTACTGCTTTTAACTAAATAATATTGCAGGCTTCCAGTGTGAAGCAGGATTTAGATGGGAAGAGTGAGGGTAGTGGATAGATATGTGCTTTGATGTGCTGGCATACCTCCTTAAAAAGTCTATCATCTTCCTACTGGTAATTCGTATGATTAGCTTTCTTTAAATGAATGGCATCAAACTTGCATGTAGGACATCATGTGAAAATAATGGAAACTATTGTTTCAACAGATTATTGAAGTTGGTCTTGAACTCAGGACTATGGCTTGTGCTTAGGAGCTTTTCTGTATTTATCGTGTTGAACATACTCTGAGGGTTGCAAGTTTGAAATTCAAGCCTGTGGTTCAATGCAATTGTATTTCCTTTTTGAGAGAGGATGAAAAGAAAGAGTGCTTCTGATGTGTTCTTGTCTGTTTGAACAGGGTGGAGCCAGCTTGCTGCCATGCACTGCGTGATGCTCCCTGACCTGCTGGGTCTGGACAAGTTCAGGCCTCCTCTTCTGGAGATGCTGGCTCGCAGGTGGCAGGACCGCTGCCTGGAGGTGAGTTCATAGGATGGCAGAATTACAGATGGGCTGGGTTGGAAGAGACCCCAGAGT
This sequence comes from Pavo muticus, assembly GCA_016647715.1. Taxonomy (NCBI): domain Eukaryota; kingdom Metazoa; phylum Chordata; class Aves; order Galliformes; family Phasianidae; genus Pavo; species Pavo muticus. The sequence goes on from JACDJE010000204.1 coordinate 1,613,587, forward strand.
CCCCCAGCCCCACTCTGCCATGGATTGGTTGCCCTCTCCAGCGCAGGCTGCACAGGGCAGCCACGTCCTTGGGCTTTCCAGGGATGGGGCACTCACACTTTTCTGAGCAGCCTGTATACCAGTTCAGCAGTAATTTTCTGTTGATGTTTTTCTTTTTTCCCCCCAGTGCTCAGTTCTAAAAACCCCAAATAACATGCTTTCAAATATCAGTCTTAAAAAGATAAGTCTTGGTTTATTTGAGTGGTACATTATTTTAGATGAGAAATGGCTCCTGTGACGTGCCACTGGATGGCAGCCTTGCTCCACTGCAGCAGGAGCAAATCACTAAGGGAGACCTCAGGAAAGCCCAATTCCCAGCAGCAGAACCGTCTGCTCTGCCTTGGGACACAGGGAGGAGAGGATCTGTGGGGGTGTGAGAGGAGAGGCAGAAGTGACTCATGTGTTGCAGCGTTTGAATGTTTTGTTACTTTGGTATTAAGCTCATTTTTCCTTAACATAAAAAGTACTTTCTGACACAAGTTCTTGTAGCTGTTCATTCTAGATTCAGTAGGTCAGTTTTCCAGTTGACCTCTGTCAAAATGTTGAAAAAATGATTGTGTCTCTCTGTGTTTTGTTTTGTTTTTACCTTTTCTGTGACATCTACTGTATGCATGTCTTTCTAAAGAAATTCCTGGATTAAAATTTCTCATATTCCATTATGAATCTCCTTAGGATCAAAAACTAACCTATGGTTTATTTTTCTCAAGAGACTGCTGAGCTGCTTAATTTGTTGGGGCTTGTGTACAGCAGTCAGTAAGTGGTTTGTCACCACCAGTGTGATAAATGACTGCTAGGCCTTAACACTACACCTATGCTACTGTGGCAAAAATTTTGTTGACTGTGCAGCTTTCAGAGTAGGAAAGGAGGAACAGAGCTGGATTATAGGCTGTAGGTCTTCAGCAGTCTTGTGACTTAATGGGGAATAGGCTTTTTGCTAGCTGGGTGCCTGTTCTTCTGCTAGATAGGATATACCGTGAGATGGTTTCCTGAGAGGATAATTGCTTTGAAACTAATTAGGATTTGTAAGCAGTAGGAGTCCGGTTTCTGGGTATCCTGAGGTGTCAAGTTAGCGTTTTGCTGGTCCCTGCTTGCCCACAGTTTTCTGTCTTACCTTGGTCAAGTTGCATAACTTCCTTGCATGTATACGTTGCTCTGTCTTCCGCATTGCAGGCAAGTGAGATTATCTCATTTGAAAACTGTTCCTTCGGGATTTTTGCTTTGCTACAGTGTTCCAAAACCCACCTGTGATATTTAGAAAAATTACTTATTTGCTGCGTATCTTGGACTTTTGGACAACTTTTGTTAGAAAGAAGGCTGATCACAAATTGTTTCCAGAAAATGCAAATTTTGGTGCTCTTTCAGTGCATCAGCGCTGCTTGTCTATGAGTGGCAATAACCCTTTCACTTGATGCAGTGTGGGCCACTTTGTTTCTAGTGGGAAGCCTCAGTTATTGTTCACTTCTGGGGATGTGAAGTAGCCTCTTTGCTGAGGAAGGTTTTCTCACAGTGCCTACGACTCTGTTATGTCCTGTGCTGGGAGTCATCCTAGTTTGGGGTTGTCCTATTTATGGCCATGTTGCTTCTGTACTTAAGTTGGAAAGGAACGGGGAAAAATGTGGGTTTTCTAAAAGCTATGTTCAATTTTCTGTACAAGTTTGGTTTTTTTCTTTTAAGTGATGCTTTTTGTTGTTCTGGCTAAGTTATACTGATAGCATATTGATAAATATTTAATGTTTGAGTTTCTGTGCTGTTTCTGGTTGGTTTACAGGTAAGAGAAGCTGCCCAGGCCCTGCTGCTAGCAGAACTGAGGAGGATTGAACAGGCAGGCCGGAAGGAGACCATTGATGCTTGGGCTCCATATTTGCCACAGTACATTGACAGTGTCATATCACGTAAGTAACTGTGTGATTAATTGGAAAATAACTTTGTTGATAGTTAAAGGGGAGAAAACTATTCCATAAACCAGTTTATTAACAGTACTGCCAACTTTGGGAAAGAGGTATTTGAGTTACTCATGAAAATTTCTGGGAATTTTCAAGTTTCACAGTCGTGAAATTGCTTGGGATCCCTAATGTGGATTAGGTAAACAGAGCATTTCAGTGCATGTCACTGGGAATGCAGTGTCTTTTGCAAAGGCTTTCGCTAATGTTGAGGGGCAGGGCTGTAGTTTGGAGATTTCAGGGTAGAAACCTACTTTGAAAAAGGCTGATATAATTAATCCGAAGAGTCTATAATAAGATTCTAGAAATGGTTAAGAAGGGATTCTTTGGCATCCCCGAAGTATAGAAGGATTCTGAAAGGAGTTAATGCAGCTGCATGTAGGAGATGTCCTTCACTGTGTTGGACATTTGGTGCAACTGTTGCCTCATTGGGTGTTCAGAACCAATGGTTGCCCAGGGCTGCAGGGAGATACTGGGTGAAGATGGCTCTACGGTTATCAAGGATTCATTAGACAGTAATTTATGGTGATGGTTAATTGGGTGAATGTGAGATTACAGTATTTCCCTTTGAAAAGCAGAACATTTTTCTACCTTATCACATTCATAAAAGTCTAAAACTATAAGTTAATGGACTTTAGGGCATTAGAAGGTTAAGCTCATTTTGCAGAGTGGGTGTGAAAGATGCATCTTGCAATGTTCTGCCAAGATTTCTTACACTGTACCAGAAGTATATCAAGAATGAGAGCTGTTCCTTTCTAATCTCTCTTGCAATTTATAAAATGCATGTAGCAGTAAGTCATTTCCTACAGCCTTCTGCAGTCTCTTTTTGGTAATTTCACACCATCGTTCACACCATCCTCCTGGCTTGGCTTTGCTTATTGAAATGCCAGATTAGATGTGCTGCTACCAGCTCCTTTGTATCACGTACTCTTCCCTTTTCTAATTTTCTCTGTATGTTTCCTTCCCCTTTCCTGATGTCATTTGTATTAACACAATCACCTTATTATTTGCTAGGTCTCCTTTCTTTGCATATTTACTAGAAGATAACTTAAAATATTGCTGCAAATGCAATTCTCTAACTATTTCTGTTGTTTAATATGCTTACAAGAGAAAGCGCTGGTTTTTCTAACAGTAGTTTTCTAGCATCTTCATGACCTCATTTCTTTGTTGGTGGGTAAAGGCATTAACTGAAGAAATCAAATGAATTACTGAAGTACAAATTAAAAAACAAACAAAAACCCTTAAAACTGAAACAAATAATATTTTGATTTCATGATGGATCTGACTGAATTAATTTTAAATACCACCTGATTCCTTTTGACAAAATACTGCCAGTTAAAATGTTCCGCTTGTAGGTGGAATGATAAAGGGAATTTCTTTTAAGTGCATTTCCTGCAGCCTGTGAAAATCACGTATATTTCTGGATGATTGGCCTTATTTGGAACACTTGGCTCATGGGCAGAGAAGGATTTTAACAGGTTGAATATTATCGAGGGCACAAGTCTTCTGTGTACTTTGAGCCATGGAACATACTTATTTACCTAAACATCAGGCTTCTGACCATGATTGTGCACGTACATCTTGCAGTAATACAGTGATACGGTATATAATATTTCTTCTCCACGTAAGTTAAATCACCACGGACCACTGTTTAATCTGTTACATTTTTCTCCAAAAATATGTCTCCAGCTGTTTTCATATTATTCATTCTTCTTAAAGCAGAGATTGTGCAGACTCCAGGAATATACGATTGCAAGGCCTGTCAGCATCATGCAATGCACCATTCAGTTATCTGTCCGTTGTCTTTCCGTTCCGGAATGATGTGCAAACACATCTGCCATATGTAAGAAAGCAGTAAAAAATATATATATTTTTGTGAGTGAGAATGTTTCCTTAAAAGTAAAGTAGCAGACGTTCATTTTCCTTAATTGTGATTCTTCCACTGAAGAATGTAGCTTCTATTCAGGGAAGGATCTCTACCAAATACAATTGATTTTAGAGAAATGTGTAATAATCTTATTAAATCTAAATTGAATGCATAAATTTCACAGGGTGCAGTATGTTCAGGTGGTGCTGAGGATTTGTTGGTGAGGCAGAGCTGTTGTTAACTGCAGCCTTCAGGCGTGCAGCCTTTGCCTTATAAGGGGTGCTGTTGCACAGCCAGATGTGGAGCCAGGCCATTGGCGAGGAGTGGGAGTGTGCTGTACCCAAAGAGCCTCCATTCAAACTGATGGAGATCGGTCCTGTTCTGAATGTTGGGATTTATTTTTTAATTGCTCTTCTGGTGAGACTGGCTGTACTCAGTTTGTGGAATGCAGCTGCAGCTGCCCTTCAGTCTCACAGTAGCTGCTGTAGCAGCTGTTGATGATCGCTGACTTCTCTGCAGTGAAACGGAGTGACTGTGTTAGGTGCAAGGTTGTGGGCACAGTCTTGCTGTTGAAGTGTATGTAAGGCACTTTCTGAGGCCTCTGCTTCCAAAACAGGAATTACCATTTAATGTGTAGGAAAACAACTGCAAACTCACATTAATCCCAGCATTTTCTGTTTGTGGTACTTCTCATTACATAACCTCTGTTGTGTGGAAGACTGAAGAGCACACAGTTGTGTTCCACATGTGCAGAGCTGGAAGCAGAATGCTTAGTTCTGCTCTTGTGCCTGTGCTCAGGCTGCGGGCATGGCATGTGTGTGTACAGCAGTTGCCAAGGACGGGCTGGTTGGGAAAAAAAAGCCCATTTTCTGTACGTATTCAACTCAGTACACACAGCATGAATGCATACAGCAATACTTGGGCATTTTTATTGGTTATTAGCAGATCAAAGCAATAGCATTTGTTTTAACACTAGAATAGGGTGTACTTATCTATCAGAGCAAACAAGATTTACAACAGGAAAAAATAGGGAGAAATCAGCTGAGGAGTGTGGGTGAATGAATGACTTGAATGCAAACGCTCAGTATTTTGAAAGCAGTGATACAGAAAACGTGTAGAACAGATAATGACGAGCACACTGGAACTATACCTGAGTTGGTGGTTCTGAATGGCAGAGCTGGAAGGGTGCTTAGCAGTGGTACTGGCTGTGTGAGCATCCACAGAGGTGCTGGCACCTTGAGGAAGAGCAGTGATTGTGGTATCAGAATGGAGTAATGAAATTAATGAGGAACTACAACGCTTGCTTTTGTAGGCAAGGTATACAGATGTTCCTTTAGTTTCAGTACAACACATGATAAAAGTTGATTCCTTGTTTTAAAAGATCTGGGGAGGGATTGAGGGGGATAAAAATTACTTAGAATGGTCCAAATGGACGTGGTGAGTTTCTGAAAAATACAGCTTAGTGGTGGAAAGGTAAGTAGAAGGAATGTGGTATAGTTCAAGAAATACTGCTCTGTTTCCTTCATCCTCCATGTGTTCCTATGTCCTCACTTAATAGAGAGGCATAGAATATTATCAGCACATTTCCCTCCACCCCACCTCACCACATTATAATAGTTCTTATATGCGAGATGTGGAAAAAGTGCTTTTCTTTGACATGGCAGGTTCCTTTATAAGTGAAACAAGTGTAACCACTAATAGAAGCTTGTTGCTGATATATTTAGTCATATGCATTTAATTGGCTCTTGAATGTCTCAGGAGTGTGGTGGTAGCAAAGAGAGGTGAAATCTTCTCTCCATTTGTGTATGTGCACAGATCCAAGAGCAACGGGGAGCAGGACTGTACTTGCTGAGATCTAGTGAATGTGCTTGCCTCTCAACTCCTTGCTGTGCATGGAAAGCAGCAATGCAAATTTGCACTGGATTGTCTTTTAATAATCTTTTATCTGATCAAGAGGGAGCATCGTGAACAATGGAGATAGAAATTCTTGAACTTGTGTTTTGAACCACGTTGCCACTTAATGCAAAATCTGGGTGCTTAGGCAGGTTTTATTCCCATACCTGGGTTTACATTTTGAGGGACTCAGTAGCATTGGCTGGTGCCCCAGAGCACATCGAATAGGGCAACTTAGGAACTATTTCCACGGAGCAGAAACATAGTCAGTGCTTGGTGGCGTGCTCATTTCCTGATGGCTTCGTGCAGTGCTTGTGCAGGAGTGCAGTTGCAGATAGCCCTTAGCAGGGAGATCAGCCAATTTGTTGTGTTATCCCCTCCTTGTTTCTGAGCAGCCAGCTGAGAGAATTACGGCTTTAAAGGATAGGCATCAGGGTCAGGTGGATTCCTTCTTAAAACTTAATTCCCGTTTCATATCAATTTCTCATTTCACGTCAAACTTCTTGATGAACAAAAACAAAGGGGAAACGCTGCGTTATTTATTCTCAATCCAGAGCATGTTTATTGAGCTAGTCTTGTAACCTTTTAGTCTTATATATAATTACATTAAATATATATATATAATATTATATATGTTATATTTATAGTTTTTATATTCAACTGTTAAGCTGTAGATTATGAATATGAGATGGGTGAAATGAATGTGACATCATGATTTGAAAGTGTAGCAGCTGGCTTAGCCATTGATATTTTTCAGGCTTGCACATGAAGGAAAGCTTTCAAAGCTTCATGTTCTGCCTGCTAAAGTTGTCACGTAGCCTTTACCCCTCCTGGTTTTCACAACATGGGATTGTTTCTGCACAGTCTGTAGCGCATTCTCCATGAGGAAGAGCTTTCACTTCAAAAAGGGAAAAATGTTACCTCTGTTACCTGCTTATTTTGAAGAGCAAAGACTTCTTCAGTGTAAGACAGATTCTGCAAAGAAATTCCTTTTTCTTTCCTAACAAATTTCTTTGCTTTGTTGTGCTCCTGTTTCTTTATTTTTCTGTTGCTCAGTGTAATGTCTTCTGAAAATGCTGAGGCAGGTGTTTCATAGGCCCCATGCAGTGGAACCCCCGAATGTTCCAGCATGAGGTCTGCCCACCCAGCAGTGCAGAGACTGATGTGTTTTAAAGTATGTGGTGTTACTGCAGATACAAAAATGGTTCCTATGTCTTTAATGGAAAGCAAAAGGTTATCTGGCCGTGCCCTTTGTGTGCATGCTGCAGGCAGGCAGGCAGTGTGCACTGGGAGCTGCCAGATCGATCGGGTGCTGCGCACTGAATTAATTCCAGGCAGGAATCTGCTGCCAGTGAACGCTGCCTAAAAATTAGGTCTGGATGCTTCTGGTGCTTCCCATATTACTAAAACCCAATGTCTGCATCAAATTATTATTTCTTATAAAGTGGAAATCTTAAATAATGTGGCAGCATGAAATTCAGGAGGGAACAATTTAAGAATATGTTTCTAAATTTCTTTGCTTTGATCATAAACCATTCTGATAACAAAAATAAGCACGATAAGCCTATAACAAATACGATGTTGTCATTTTTATTAATATATTTCTGGTAGATATACATCTCTGTTAGGAAGTTTTACTTAAAACAAGATTAATTGAGTAAAACATAATTAAACTTCAGCTGACTTAAATGGGAGTTTTCACTGAGTAAGGATACTGTGATTAGACCTCAAAGACTGCTGTATATCCACGTGGTTGGTCACTCTGCTCCTGCAAGTTCTTACTTCGCCGAGCACAAGGGAGTAAATGAAATAGATCTGCACGGCACTATTTTGATGTAGCAATTGAATAATCAGTTTATGATGCTACAGTAAATAATGAATTGTAATCACAGAGTTGTAGAATCATTTGAGTTGGAAGGAACCCTTAGAAGGCATCAGGTCCCACTCCCTGCAGTGCACAGGGACACCCACAGCTCCATCAGTGCTCAGAGCCCATCCAGCCTGACCTTGGCTGTCTGCAGGGATGGGGCACCACCACCTCTCTGTGCAACCTGCGCCAGGGCCTCACCACCCTTATTATAAGTAACTTCTTCCTTGTATCCAATTTAAATCTCCCTGCCTTTAGTTTGAAACTATTTCCATTTGTCACAGCAGACCCTGCTAAAGAGTCTGTCTCCTTATTTCTTAAAAAAGCCCCCCCTTTGATTTTGAATGGCCGCTCTCAGGTCTCCCTGGAGCCTTCTCTTCTCCACGCTGCACAGCCCCAGCTCTCAGCCTGTCCTCACAGGAGAGGTGTTCCATCTCTGGGACCATTTTTGTGGCCCTCCTCTGGACGTGCTCTGTCAGGTCAGCATCTCTCCTGCACTGAGCACTCCCCATCTGGATGCAGCACTCCAGGTGAGGTCTCAAAGCTCAGAGTAGAGGGGCAGATCCCCCCCTCACCCTGCTGGCAGCCCTGCTTTGGATGCAGCCCAGGGTACGGTTGGCTTTCTGGGCTGCGAGGGGACGCTGCTGGCTCACGTCCAGCTGCCATCCATCAGTACCCCGGGTCCTTTTTGGTGGGGCTGTGCTCCATCCTTACATCCCCAGCTTGTACTGATGGTGCAGGTTGCCACGACCCAGGTGCACTCCTTGCACGTGGCTTTGTAGAACCTCACGCAGTTCCCGTGGGTGCTCAGCCTGTCCAGGTCTCTCTGGATGGCACCCTGTCCCTCAGGCATGCCAACTGCACCACGCTGCATGGTGTCATCCACAAAGTGCTGACGGTATGCTCCCACTGTTAATTTTCCAGTGTTTTCTAATGTGGCAGCTGGCTTAGGTTTCATACACGCACTTTTTTTCTGACCTTTTCATTTCCAAATCATGTTTCTGAGACGTTCTGGTGAATTATGCAGAAGTTACTTGTGTACAGGAAGTTACTTGTGTACAGGAACACACGACCCTTCTTGCTGGACTTTCATTTAGAGGAAGTGATAATTTATAAATGTTGCCTGACTTATTTGTGTGATTGTTATCATTCAGATTAAATGATTTGTGCTTAGGTTTTAATTTTAGTTCTATAAAATTGTAAGGGACTTTCAATATTTCATATGCTGTGCTTAGAACCAACTCATGCAAAAACATTTCTATCCTTTTGCTCTATTATCACTGGTCTTGCTAAGCTCTCTAGGTGTAGCACATCTAATATGAAAGCTCAGCTGCTTTTTATCAACCTGAGAATAAAATGCAGTGGAGGAGGTGGTGTGAGAACTAAGGGATGTGGTTTAGTGGGCATGGTGAGGATGGGCTGACAGTTGGGCTTGATGATCTTTGAGGTCTTTTCCAACCTTAATGATTCTATGATTCTAAACAAATCCAAGGTGTTGTGCTTTGGCCCATCCAAGAAGCATTTTGACAATGCAATGCTGGAACCACGGGATCCTTATGGAAGCTGGAAAGGGCCACACTGGGAGACAGCCATGAGCTGAAACAGCTGTGTCATGGCATCAAACTCCTCCAGACTTGTTTCACATTTATTGGTACTGCTTTACGGGTACTGACGTAATGAGAAATCTATGAAAAATTACTAGTTTCTTTATGAAGAAATGATGTCAGAGGAAACACTGGGAATGAAATTGCTGTGTAAGACAATGACTGTGTTATCAGAAGGTAGGAGTATGACTCTGCTGTGAATACTCAGTGTTTAACAACAGAAACTTAAAAAACCTAGAATATCGTTCATGAGAATGTTAACATTTCCAAACTGGTTCAAAGAAGACTCAGGATTGAATGGCTTTCAGGTTTGGATTCTCAAGCTTTGTACATGATCAAACCCATGAGAGAGCTTCTCTCTGTGTAGTTTATTATGAACCATTGTCTTTTCACTTGTAAACCATATTTTTACATTTGGAGAAGATGAGTCATTTATCACATCAAAACTACTCCAAACTGAAGAAATGTGTGTGTTTGTTATTTTTCATAAGGAAGCTGTACAAATGGCAGAGGAGTGGGCAGGACTTGGTCACCCTGTGCTAGGTGACAGCCTGGGGTAGCACGGGGAAAGGCATTCCAGATTTATTTCTTTTTGAAGCTTGCTTGGTGCTGACAAAGGGCTGTAGTCCTTTTTTAATGGGATCTTAATGCCTCTATAGATGGCAAACCTAATGCCACGATCAGGAAAGCAGCAATCTCTTCATATAATAAGATTTTTGATAGCTGACATAAAGGATACGTCAGGAGGAAAGAAATCTTATCTGAGCTCTCTTCAGCCTGCTCCTTCAGCTTTCCTAAAGCTCTTTGGGAACACTATTTGTGAGGCTGTGCTTTTTCACTCTTAGCAAAACGCTTCTTTTGATAGTGCCTTGATGGAATTGCAGTAAGGTCTGGGCAGGGTCTCATAGAGGTTAAAGCTGGGCACAGCGTACAGCAGTGAATGATAACCTCCTGTGTTGTTACATGGCATGATTTAGTGTCCTTAATACAACTTGCAAGAGCAGTTAACTCGTACATCACAACCAAATTATGTAGAATGGCTCAGATGAAGGAATGTACTCTGAAAATGGCATGGAAAGAGCCCTTTTTTGGTGGGAGAGATGCAGGATTAATAGGAGATGTGAGAGAAGTTCTGCTGGAACTCAAGTTTTACGGCTAAATAGGTTGTTGTGTCCCTGTGTTTCTGACTGTTTTTATCATACTAGAAGATAAAAAGGGAGTATATGAGATATCTACGTTGTGGAGAACGTTTATAAAGGAAAGGTTTGTATTACAGGAGGTCAGAAAATAGTTTATCTTTGCTTGATCTGTATTTCATAGCGCTACACTGCAACAGAAGATAGTTTTATTTTTCCCTAATGTAGGGTTGTTATCTAAGAAAAGCACTGACTTAAGGGTGTTTGGCTGTTATTTTTTCAGCTGGAGTAACCACGGAAGCCATTCAAACTGCTACTGCAAGCCCAGATTCATTGGGAACAGAAGCAAAAGTTCAGGAGGAAGAGCATGATCTAGTGGATGACGACATCACAGCAGGTGAGCCTAACAAAACCTGTTTCTCATTTTTTTTTACTTACTGACTACAATGCAAAAGAGATGGAACACTTTCTTTCTGACTTTCCATACTTCTTGTGTGAAAATGAAATATATGCTTAACTCTAACTACTGTCATATTACTGCGTTGCTTCTGAAACAAATATTTTTCAGTGTGTTTTGAGCTTTCTGTCCGCCTGCAGCTGACATGTTTAGCTCTTAGGGAATGGCTTGATTCTTTATAGTTACTTCTTAAATGATTTACCGTGGTGAAAAGCCAAATGCAGGGTTGCTGCCATCATAATCTGCTTCACCGAATTGTGTTTTTTCAGTAAGTGCTGTTAGTTTGTCATACATGGAGTTCAGGTATGTTTTGGTTCTAAAAGACTCTTATAGCTTTTTACCGTTGCTGTATGTTTCTGTAGACTGGTGGATGGTTGAGAATTCCGGCCCCTCAAGGCGTATTCTGGAATGACAGACCATACAAAAACAAACATTTAATTACAGCAGTTATCTTTTGATTCTTTTGTTCATGCTTGTCTGTACAGCATTGTGGGGAAAATACTTGCATGCTCGGTGTCAGTATCCTCAGAATTTGAATGACTACAGTATGTATTTTAGCATAGCATACCACAGATTATAGAGCACAAGAGCTCTGCTGTTTTGTCAGCTCAGACTGTGTTGTCTGAGCTTCTTATAGATTTTTGTGAAAGTCGGAAAGAAAACTATTTATTCCTATTGACCAGAAGACTGTTAGTATGCCAGATCGAGTTTTGGGTCAAGTCTCTGGTTGAAGGTGACTGAGAGGAGATTCCTGCTGGTCGAAGAGCAGACTGTTTGGAGCACACAGTGTTAATGCAGGCTGTTCGGGAAGGACTTGAAAGAGCTACGGGGAGGAAGAGTTCAGGAGATGCCTGTAGGGTCTGGGGGAATATGTGGGAATTGTCAAAAACAACAATGGATAGAGGCTGAAAAAGTGGAAATAAAATGTAGAAATTAGTGAAAGGGCTTAGAGTACTCTGAAATGATTTTCACAACATATCCATTACATTGTGTTTCTTTGAGAACCGTAACATCTACTTGGCCCTGCATCTGTTGGAGGCCTATGGTTCCTCTTCTGGAAGCCTCAGTAACAGCAGTATTACCAACAGGCATGAGTTGTATCATTCCCCTTTGATGCCCAATGTATTTTTCAGGGGAAAGATGGGAAATGGGCCACTTTATTGGAGTCAGTTCCGAATGATGTGCGTTTTCCTGCTCCCTGCTATTCTTGATCAAAGCAATTGAGCTTCAAAAGCTGTGTTCTGAGTAAATACAAAATTTCAATCTACAATTGAATGCAGTCAGTTTAGTGTCTGTAGAATACCAAAAAAGTTTAATTCAAACAATTTGAAGCTTACCTTGTCATCTTTAAACATGATGCAGCTTCTTTCTATAGCGGTCCTTTTAGAGCTAATACTTATTGATTGACTGCACACAGTAATACGAGCGTGCAGTGGTCAACAGGATTTTTTTCCAATTCAAATTGGTATTCACCAAATGCTTTCATTCCTCCAAATAATTTTTTAAAAGGATCACTTCCACGTTGGTCCTTTTAGAGATTAAAGCAGTTTAGCTTAGCTTGCTGAAAAGCACTGCAGCCTACTTCTGGGAAACAGCACCGCAGTGCCTGTCAGGCATTTTACAACGCGCAAGCAGGAGTTATATGGGAAACTGGGTCTATCTTCAGATGCACTGAAAAGACATGCAAGAACAGGCTTCCAAAGCAGTAATAGTAGCTGCTGTTATCTTCAATGCCTACAAGGCTCTTCTGGATAACTAGACCTACAGCAAATGTCTTGCTTAAATGATTTACATTACAACAGTAGGGTTTTTTTCATTTTTGGTTTTTGCTACTTGGGTGGAGAATCTTCTGACTTCATTGACTGAACTTCTTCAAAATATGTTTTGTTTTTAATATCCTCTATTTCTTTGTAATTTGTAATCTTAGTTACTAACCTAATTTTAGGCTCTAAGATATCATCTAGCTTTTATTTTAGAAGTATAAATCAGTTTTTCCAGTAAGTAAAGGAAGAGCAAAATAAGGAAGAATAAACATAAAGCAGTAAACACACAAAATTTGTAGTGCTGTTACATGTTTGGAAATGTGACTGTCTGCATTTCAGGTGTGCTTGGGACATACGCAGCAGCATCCACAGGGATAATAAAACAAACGCACAGCCGAGCACATAACAGAGGTAAAGGGTCAGATGTCACCAGTGCTGTGAAAAAGGCAGTGCTGTAGTGCCTCAGTACCTCTGCTGACAGAGTTATTTACTAGCGTAGAAAATGGTGTAACAGTAAAAACAGGCTCTTTAGAAATTCACTGAGTTTCCCGTGTTCAAATGAAGGCCTTCAAGGAAGTAACTTTTAGGTTGCAGCAGTGTGTGCTTCTAAGCTGTGCAGTGTTGCTTTAGTACCGGAGATAGATAATGTATCGGGGCACAGTAGGACATGTATTCTAAATATTGTATGGATTGCTCTTATACCTAATCAGCAGTACTTCCCCAGGCCCCTGGATGTGAGGCTGGGCACAGCACTAGGGCCTTGCTGAGGCAGGGGGAAACTTGAGGACCCAGCCAGGCTGTGACTCCTGGAATGGGTGGGGGTTTTGGCATTGCAAAATGGGGAATTTTTCCACAGCAGTTTCTTTTTGTAGCAACGACTTTGCTCGCATTAGCATTGACAGTGATGCTTGCAAAGCACAAACCCTTTCCTGGTACAAATTAAATATTAATTTGTTAAACATTTTTCCCCTCTTTCATGAAGTCTGGGTATCACGTACCATCACCGCAGCTGCAAAGATTGTAGAGGTACCGACTGCCTTGGTTTTGTAGTTAAAATGCTTGCAAAAATACAGTGGTGTATTACGTTTGTGACTGAGCTGGGCTTCATGCTGCAGCAAGCTAAGCAGTGCTTGGTGAATTTTGAGGCTTCTGGTAGCAATGTGAATGTAATGCTGGGAGACTGAGCTGAATACAAGATGGACTGCTTCTGGAGAAAGGGGCTTAGGTGGGACTGTCACAGAATTGCAGGGGTTGGCAGGGATAATCTAGCTAACATAGGTTCCCTACAGAAGGAAAAAGATTTTGTGCCTTCTGATTGGATCGATTACACAAACTGGTGGATTTTTTGTGCCTTGTTTCTAGGAGCTATTTAAAACAAGCTATAGGTGGTAGGGAAGCTCAGGGCAAAGGCTTCTGAGGCCACTCCTGTAGCTTCTGCAGGGTGACAATGACAGCACTGAAAGTTGCCCTCAGCTGCCTTGTTGTGAAAGGGTGAAATTCCAACAGGAGGCCTGGTAATTAACAAAGCTGGGTAAGCTCTTGTCAGACCCGTTGTTCTGGGTTGGTATTTCCCTAAGTAAAAACTGAATCAAAATGGAATTTATTCCAAAGGATCTGACATTCCAGAAAGCTGGAACGTAGAGGGTGGAGACTGCTTTAAGTACAGAAATAAGAAATATTATTTGTCTAAGAAAGTTTTAGAAAAAAAAATCTAAATTTATGAAAATATGTGTACCCAGGTCCAATGAGGCTTGTCTTGGTGCCTTCAAGCCTGAAGCAAGCTGCTGTGTTAGAGCTGTGCATTCTTAGCTCTGGGCTCTGCAAGGGGTCTAGCAGTCATGCTTCCAAGGGCAGAGCAGTGAGCACTGCTTTTTTTGGGTTCCTTTTTGCAGAAGTGCTGTGTGTGATGCACCATTTCCTCCTACGTGCTGTTGTGATGTGATAGTGGGAGAGTCCTAAGGCAGTGGAGAGGAGCTCTGAGCGTGCTCCTTGTTTAGCCACGTGGCCAAAGGAGCCTCAGCCAAGAACGCTTTGTGCATCTTGCACAGGTTGTGATTTCCGGTGTACCAGCAGGGCTGCAGCAGCGACAGCAGTTCACGCACAGAAGGTTATATGGAAAATAAAAGCTAGGAGTGTTACTAATAATGTTTGTTAACTTGAAAGCTTGATCTTTTGAATAATTTCCAATAATATTATGAAACCTGTTTTCTTGTGTAATGAGTAGTATTTTTTAGGCAATAGTTACCCATTAACTGGTGACATCAGAAGCAAGAAGTATTGTTAGTTTATCTCATATTCCAAAACTATGAATGACTCTGAAGTCACCAGCAGTATTTGTCTGTGTTATCTTGAAGGTTCAGCAATTTGCAGTCGTGGTTTTTGTGTTGTATCTTAGCACAACACTTGCAGAAATGTTGAATTTTCCCATATTTTGAGTAATATTTTCCCCCCAGTGTTCTGATGTTGGTACAATCAAACTATGTTAAGTAGTTTTAATTTAGTTCCTAGTTGATACATTATTTTTTGCTGTTACACTTTTTAGCTCAAAAGCTTCCGTTGTAACAGAAGAAAAATATTTCAGTTGCTTACCAGAAGTTGTGCACGGTCATTTACTAAGCCATATGCTGTGCTTTACTTTTGCTTTTTTGCTTCCTTCTTACTGTTGTTAATGTACTGAGTCTCTGGACTGCTGTGGTGGTTTCTGTGCATTCTCTTGTGCAGTTGGAGCCAGGCTTGGAAGCAGAAGCGACAGGTGTCGTTGCCCAGTGCTGCCCTTCCCTCCTCGGGCAGCCTTCCTCGTGAGGTTTGCTGTGAGGTGGAGGTGCACAACAAACGACACCATCTGCCATCCCCAGCAGCCAAGCCAGCAGCCCACTGTTCAGCACAATGTGGGTGCCAAAAGAGTCAGTCTCCGGACAAAATTCCTGCTGGGTTTCTTTCAGGCAGCGCAGGCCAAACTTGAGCACCTCCACCGCGTCACATACATTTGTGTATCTCTAAAGCCCACCACAGAGAGATCAAAGAAGCACTTAATTTGTATTCAATAACCTATTAGAAAACCATCTACCATATCGTGCACTATTATGTAAAACACCACAATAAATGAAGTTTTATCATCTGAAGCAAACTTCATCCCTTTCAGATGCTAACAAAGAAAGTGAAAATACACACCTCCCTTGCTTTATCTTTTCTGTTACAGTTAAAAATGGAACGTGGATGCCACAAACAGCAGTTATTTTACATACAGATGTTAATTTTTAATGGAGTTTTCTGTGTACTAACAGGAATTTTGAAGCACCTTGAGAAATCTAATTGCATACGTGTATACAGAATTATACAAAATTACTAAAGAATATAATTTCCTGCAATTTGTCTTTGGCTGTCTACAAGAAAGCACGAAGTTGTAGGTGAAATACTTTTTTTTTTTAAATTTTTTTATCCTTTTTTTTATCCCCTTTTGTTTGTCCTTAAGAAACGTAAAGAAATGTAATTCATGTAGAACAAGGATTTTCCAACAAAGCCGTGTGCAGTTGAAGAGATGTGGGCATCTGCCATTCAAGCAGATGTCACCCAGTAAGTACCATTAAGAAATCTGTTCTCTGTGAGAGGGTGATGGGCTGGACATCTGTCTGAATGGCATCTGTCAGTGCTGGGCCGTGCTATATGCCTTCATTAAGGAAGTGCTGCAGAGAACTGATCTGTTTGAGGTGTCAGACACACTTGTAATTAACAGCAGAAGCACACAGCAGAGCAGTTAGAGCGTTCTGCCAGGCTCAAGCAGTGGCTGTGATGCACACCAGCCTGTCGCTTTGTGTTTATTTCTGTGGGTGTAGAAATAACTGGTGTTTATAAAATGACGGTTAATATAAAAATTAGGGCCTTGGCAAAGAGCTAGCAAACTAGTATAACAGTTTTTGAAGGAGGTAAGTTGAATGAAGGGCTGTATGTACTTTGGTTGCAGTGCTGTGAAGTATCTTTGTCCTCTGTAGGAAGCAGCATCCATTTCAATTCATCTTCTGAGCTATGGAGATGGAAAAAAGAAAACTCCAGGCATTTGGGCGTGCATGGCAGCCTTGCTTTGCTCAACAGCTGTTTGCTCAGCAGCTGGAATGTGTCGTCTTAGTAAGCTGGTTTGAAAGTCCAGGCAAAATCTTACTGTGCTCTATGCTTCATGCAGTGTAACTCATTGTATCAGTCCTTATGCACTGTTATTTTGTAGGTGGAAGTGAAAAGTCAGCCTGGCTGTGTGCGTTACAGATCAGTACTATGTGAGCATGGCTCTGGACTCATCTGGAGTCCTTTTGTCTGTGCTGGTGGCAGATGTCTTCTTCCAGCTCTGCCCGTTCCCCTTTGTGCTGCAGTTCCTTTGGAAAGTTTCATTAGCGTAGGAAAAACTAGTTCTCATTGTCTTAGTCTAACGTTTGCACCTGAATTGTATTCAGCTGCTCATCTTCTCTCAGTGACATTAGGCAGAAATGCTTCAACATGATGTTTTCTTTAATCCAATTAAGGATTTATGAAAGATTATTACAGTCAATTTTTTTTTTTTTTGCAGAACAATGTTCTCAGATGTAGCACAGGTTGTAAAAGCAACAGATAAAAATGCTGTTTTTCTGGTGTTCTTGAGTCCTGATTTCCTTTTATTTTTATTTGGCTAACATTAGTTAGCACTGCAACCAAAATCTTTGTAATTCTCATGCTTTTTCTTTTTTGTTCTAATAATAGCGTACTGGTGTTTGAAGTGTGTGGTGGGAACATGCTTAAATCCATGCAAGGTTTTCTTTGATTGTGGAGGCAACTGAGCATATCAGCAGTTTGTTTATGCCTTCCATTGGGTTGGTCGCTGCTGGGCAGCGCATTTGGGAAGTGGTAAGGCCACCAGTTCTGGAACAGTTCTTAGCCAACTTATTTTAGAGCTGGAGAAGGTGACAGCACTCCTGCAGGAGGTGCTTCCTGGTGTGTGACAGCATTATGGCAGCTCCTAGCATCTGTTAATCTCCAGAAGTTAGGGAGTGATGAGCAGCTGCAAGTAACTTCTCCGCTTCCTTTAGTCCATGGCAGTAAATTTAAATTGGGTTGCACGTGCTTAAATATTCCTTGTGCTGAGCAGATGGGATTAAAAATCCTGGAAATCTTTGTTCTGTTCCTTTTGCCCCTTAGGTTTTAAATTTCTCATGATAACTTGGTGCCTAATCCTGTCTTGTATTGCCTGAACACTTCCTTGTAACCCCAGCAACACGCAGACTGCTGTTCTTGGGGTAGTCCTTTCAGAAGTCCTCCCCTCATCAATTTAAAACACACTTTCTCTACATACTGCTGTTGTGACTTTCATGCTGTATCACCTCCTCTGACCTGTTTCCCTCCTCAAAAATAACAGGTTTTGTCTCAGCCGTAAGTAACACTTATGCTGGACTTCAAAACAAAGAAAAAAAATCCGTGTTGAAATCACAGAAGTAGCTACAGGCATCCAGCACTGCAAGAACCTGCAGCCATAAACATGCAGTGTAGAAGCCCCTGTCCTTTGCCTTCCCCAAGGCAAGCCTCATCTGGTCATCTGGATGTAGTGAGTGGTTGCTGCATTTCACACCATCTTCTTCTGCTCATATCCCAGCAGGAGCACCCAATGCAGAGCAGCTTTGGCTAGCTGATGTGTTGCTTTCCTGCAACTACTCTGGTCTTTCTGTTGCTACAGAGGAAATACAGTGGTGCAACATCTTGGCTATGATATGGAACGAGAAGTGTCATTTTAATCACATCATTTCTGTGCGTGCAGTCTCTTCCAGTAATGGTTTTGGATGTTTTTCCATCATTGGTGGATCTTTTTCTCCATTTCTCACAAATGTTTTTGAAAACCTTTTTTAGTTACGCATAGCCCTTCAGTTTTGACACGTAACCCACCCCTCTCCGTGCATATTTTGCAGGACCTGATGATAAGAAAAGCATAAAACATGGACAGTTTTGGCTGAGGTCGATACCCAGTGGAAAAGAGAGCCGTAAGCTTTATCACAGTTTCAAACTGTGCATCTTGCCAGAGGGTGTTAGGAGCAGTGAGAAACAAAAGCTCCAAGAGGTACCAGGCTGACATTTGGAACAGCCAGCAGTGGGTACCAGTGTGCACATTTAGGCTCCTGACTTTGGTGTGCTGGAGTTTCCTTCCCTACCTCTTTCCATTAACCCTAGGAAGTTAGCCTTGAGTCTCTCCCTGGGTGCTTGAATGCAGCATTCCTCAGGCTGCCTTGCTCTGTGGGTAGGGTTGGGAAGGAAGGAAAATCTTCCATCATTTAACAAGAGGAAAATAGAAGCCGGTTGTCCCATTCTTGTTTGAAAAAGTCTTGTAGTTTATTAAAAAAAAAAAAAAAGTCCACATGTTTAATAATTCTAGGCTTTATTGCTTGATAAGTAAGTGTGCATTGTGTTACGAAAACAGTTTGACCCTCTCTATGGCTGTGACTATATTTTAAGCATCCAATTAGCCACAGCAAAGTCAGAGAATGTTGGTCTTAAAATTAGTCCTGTTGACACATTTTTTAAAATGGCATCTCCTTAATTTGCACTGCAGTTTTTGCAAGGGGGTTGATGAGAATTTGTAAGGTTGAAGACCTCTTCCTGTTGTTGTTTGACCTCGTTCTGCTCTAAACTGTTTTCCAGACAGAGATCTGAGATGTGCGGAAGGTTGTTTGTGTCACATTTCAATAGCAGCTGGTTTTATACCTTTGTGTAGCCTTTTTCTATACCCTCTGTAACCTTCTTCTGCACAGATAATTTTTCAGATTAGTAATTTAAAACAATATTTGTCTGTCTAGCAGATGGAAAAATCTGTTGGAAGATTTAAAATGTATAAATAAAATCCAACTAGCAGTAACTTCTTATGTTGGAAATTACTTGTTTTGACATTTCAGATAGCTGTAGTTGGGGCAGTAGTAACTATTCAGAAATAAAATATAAAGTAACCTGTACTGAACTTCGTTAGAAAAATTATTGCTCCAGTAGTAGCTTGTGTATGCAAAGACTTTAATTTTATCTACTTAAGCAAGAGAGAAAGAAAGCAAAGTTTGTACGTTGCATTCTTTTACCAGTCTCTGCACTTTGATAAATAAATAGATCATCTAAGATTCAATAGGCCAATTGCAGCATATAATAGCTATTCAGAGGCAATTAAACTGCCTTTTTTCATGCCGGCATGTGAGAGTGCCCTTTCACAACCTTCAACTTGATTTGTGGTGATTCAAAATTAACTTAAAAGTCTTGTTTGCTGACAGCTTAAAGCTTAATTGACTGAAAGCCAAATAGAGTGTGTTCTGCATTCAGCACCAGAGCTGTTGCTGGAGCCGCGCGGCAGCGCCGGGTCCCTCTGCTCTGTGGGCCTGGTGCTGCCTGCACTGAGCTGGGCGCTGCCTCACAGTGAGCTGGGTGCTGCACGGTGGGGTTGGAGGTGCCAGGGAGCAGCAGCGTTGGTGTTCAGGGTGTTTACGTGGCAGTCCTAAGCAGTGCTGAAAAGCACATCATCGCTAGCCCGTGTGTTGTGTTGCTGGCAAAATGCAGTGTGAAACGTAACCCTGATCGCAGTCTAAACCCTTTTTCTTATGCTGCTGGAAGCTTTCAATCTCCGTGAATTTTTTCATAGAGGGAAAAAAGTGTTTTGTTTTGAAGCTGTGATGCTTAGCGTGGTGCTGTTCATCAGCCACAGCTTCCTACGTGCAGATCTCCCGCCCCTCCCGGCGGGGGCTGATGCAAAGCACCCAGCAGGGGCCTGCCGGAGACAAACGGGGAGGTGGGCTTTGTGTGTTACAGGATGGTCGGTGAGGGTGTGTGCAATACATCTACAGGATGTATTAAATCATTGCAAAATAAATAATACCTTTAAGCGGTGGGAATTTAGATCACTCAAAATCAGAACGGCGTTAAAAGCAAGGCAGCTTAAATTGTAGGTATAGGGTATAATAGGTGCATCAGAAGCATGTAACAACAGCTTACGTGCTTTCTCCTGTAAATTCTTACACTTCTGTTCACGTGAAAGTCAGATTTTAGTGTGTAAAAGATTAAGAACGTGGATTTTGGTACTGCTATATTTCTTATTGATTTCTTGGCAAATCGTAGCTATCTAATTTTTTCTGCCTCCCTATTGATTTCCAATAGGAGCAACATCTTTTTATAAAGCATCAGAAAACGTTGCCATTCGTTTCCAAAATGAGCATAATGTAAAATAGTTTTATGTTCCTTTCAATAAAGTTGTAATCATGCTTCAGAATGTACAGTTCAGGTCTGTACTGGTTTTATTGAAGTTTTCCCTACGTCCAGAGTGATCTGAAACTTGAGAATAAATTTCTTTAATTGACTCTTAATCAGCAACTTATTGAAATCTTCTTTGGGAAAAAAAAAATCCTGCTGTTTACATCCATCTCGCTTTATTTATATACAAGCTGGTTACTTCTAATACGAACATGGCTAATACAATCTTTATCTGTTTTGCAATATTTGGTTTGCCTGATGGAATTATGCTCTGTTTGTAATCTAGTGCAGAGTTATGCAGATGCCAGGAGTTGTCACGCGTTTATAGAGCTGGAAGATAAATGTCACTGTGATTTTCCCAAGGCTGATAGGCACGTTTAGGAAACGTGCTTTTCTGCATACAGTACACACTGTTTGTTGCCATCGCTCTCATCTCTCGCAGTTTCTTATCTGTATCATTCCTCTTATTACTGAATGCTTCACTGTATTCTGCAGCTCTAGGAGCACAAAATGGGTGAGGAGCTTCTCCTCACGCTGCTAAGAGCAGTGGAAAATAAAGACAAAATGGATCCTCTGCTGTTCAGATGGGGGAGTATAGAATACCTCTTATTCAGTGAGATTTGTTTTTGTTTAAAGCACGGCATTTGTGCATCAAAACTTTCCTGCTTACTGGTTATAGTGGTGATGATCAAAATTCTGGAAAGGTATCGTGAAGGTTTGAAGTGCTTTTGTTTGTGACTCATTTATGTAGGCAGCAGCGCAGAGGGATGCAGATTTCTGGAAACTGCAGCACAAAGCTGCATTTAAAAATTAAAGCCACGAGGCTTGGGGACAATTACTGCTTCATAAACGCGTGTTTGTGGTTTTCAGATGTGATATGAAACAACCAAATGTTGCTACGGTAAAATTTATTCCCAGGTTATTAAAACTTCAGGCTACGTGGCTTCCAGTGGAATTAAATCAGTGTAAGATGTTGATTGCTTAGTTGAGCTTGCTGGTGAAAATGCATGCTGAAGAGTGCAGCTAATTGGTTTCCGTGCTGTCTGGAAGGAAATGGGACATTTCAACACACAGCTGACAGAGCAATGGTGAGAAAGGAAGGGGTTAATGCAGAGAGGTAATAGGTTAACCCTGTATTCCAAGAAAGAAATCTACTGCTGCTTTATACACGCTGTCAGATATTTAATCAGTTTCTTAAATATTTTTTGGTTTTCCGTTGGCGTGCTACAGATAGAAAATGACTGACAACAGCAATTTCAGTGTTTGCAGGTAGATGGAATCCATTTGTTTACGAGTTCCACATGGCCTCGTTATAAAGTAATAATTGGCACACAAGTCAATGTTTCCTGGAGCAAAAGAGCTGCAGTAATGCCAAATAGGAATCTGTAGACGTATGGAAGTAATGAATAAATATCATCTGTCGCTAGATTTAATCTGAAGTGGGCTGTGATTTAGGCAACGCTGCGCAGCTTTTCCAAGATACAGAACATTGTTGGTAAATCCTAAAATAACCATGCATGGCCAGGTGTTTTTCTTTCCTTTTGGTGCAGGATAAATAAATTAAAGGCTCGCGTGAGCAGCTTATGAGGCACGGCTTGGGCGTGGAGCAGGCTGAAGTTGAGTAGGACTGGGGTTACAACAAGGCTGCTGCTCTGGTGTGTGGGTGCAAGGAAGAGCGTTGCACGGTGTGGTGTGCACGTCCCCAAGCACTAATAAGCGTGGCACGCCGCGTGGACGCTGCGTGGATACTGAGCAGATTCAGGCATCGAGCTTTTTAGGAAGAATGAGTGATGGCTAATGATTATTTAATGACAGATCTCTGGGCTGAAAGGCACTTAGCACTCAAAGAGTACTGCAAAGCCTATTTCTCAAAGCTTCCGACAGGTTTATTTGGTCTCACCTTGAGTAGAGCAGTGCTGTATTGATTTCATTGGTGTGGATTTAAACACACTATTGGCTTAAAATAGCACCACCTATGCAGAAGAAAATCAGGGCCTTAACCCTTTGGGTTGCCAGTGGCAGCTATGTAATGTTTGGCTATAGGCTAACGGGTTACTGACAGCCTTTTGTACCCTGAATGCTATCATTTTTAATTGCGCACTGCAGTTTTTCAATGGTGCCTGTTTCGTAACATTCAGCGTGGGAAGGGCAGAGAGATTTGCATGTGGGTCCTGACCTCTGTGTTCCTGACCAGAGGTGGGCGGTGGAGTCAGAGCCCTTGGATCTGACACTGGGTCTTAGCTGAAAAATTGAACTGCCTTGAATATTTCTTATTTCAGAGTTTGAAAATCTCGGTGGCTGCAACAGTCTTTTCTAAATAATAACAACAACCGTCATCGTCATCTATACTCATCTAATAAATGTTATTATTCCCCATGAGAGGCTTTATAATTCTCTTTCTAAAGTGCTGCAGCTGGCTGGCTGCATAAAATCGGGTTACTGGCACCACAAAGGGAATATGTTATCAAAAAGCAAACCAGAAAAATGCCCGGGCTTTAATAATACAAAGCTATGTGACTTATTGATATTTAATTATTAAACTTCTCTGTTGTGAGATGCTGCATGAAATATTAGGAAAATGAGGCTTAAACACTTCCAGTTCCTACAGTAGTAACAGCATTCCATTATTTCACATACTTTCCTGCAGATATGAAAACGACAGGACAGGCATTATCAAGTAAATAACACAGTCAGCCAATAGGAAGGAGACCTTCTGGGGAGGGAAACTAAAAAGGAACAAAAGCAAACAAAAAAACCCAGCAATTATTAGGAAAAAAACAACCAACAAAACAACCTCCTGTGTTTAGGAGCAATTCTTTTGCAAATTCTTATCCAGGTTTATTTTCAGTTGATGTTATCAAGTGTTCTTTCATTATCTAAGCCTACGTATCTTCTTAATAATTGTGAGAACAGTGGAAAAGGTGCAGGAAAGTTTTGTAAGATTTATTGGTTTCTTCTTATGTGGTTTCCTTCCCTGTCTAATAGCGTGGTGGCAGATATCTAATAAAACACAGCAAATGATTCATTTAAAAGAAAATACCAGGTGGTATGGCACTGAAATGCCTCTGCTTCTGTTCTTGGGGAAATTTCATTCAAACCCTGCATTTCAACCATGTAGAGGTAATGCTGCGGCTGCATTCTGTTACTAGTCTTTTATATTCTG
Source organism: Pavo muticus (assembly GCA_016647715.1). Lineage (NCBI taxonomy): Eukaryota > Metazoa > Chordata > Aves > Galliformes > Phasianidae > Pavo > Pavo muticus. The sequence goes on from JACDJE010000204.1 coordinate 1,637,545, forward strand.
GTCTAAGTGATAGGAATAGTTCTAAACGAATTGCAGAATACGTTATGTCTTAATGAACAAGCTGCTGCTGAAGTCTGTCTGATTCTTCATCTGATGTGTATTTCCTGAAGCAGCCCAGCTGAAGGACTGTGAAGGCAGCAAAATGAAAACTGTAAACATGCTTGAGATAACCATAGAAAATACAAACTGTGTTCCAGAGTTAGCAATCCCAGGCAGCCTCTTTAACTTGCCACGTACTGCCAGATTTCTGCATTGTGCTTTATTGACTTCCATGCTGTCAGCTAAATTAAAAACTAGATTCACAGAATGAGTTTTCTGTCTGCAAGTATGTACATTTTATAAACACTTTGAGGATTATGGGATCGCCCCAGGTAAAAAAGAGGTAAGGCTCACAACTTAAAGAATTTGGGAATTTTCTATATTTACAGGTATTTTTTTCACCATCAATGAGCATAAGTCTGAAAATAGAAATAAGTGACTCCAGAGAGGAAAAAACCTTTTTTGTCTGCCTTTTTCTTGTAAGTGGCAGGGGAATGCATGCCCTGCACCCAGCACCCTGCACCCAGTGCTCTGTTCTGCTGGCCAGAGGAGGGAGCCATGTGTGTAGGAATAACAGAAGTGGCAGCAAGCACCCTTCTTAAATCCTGTCAGCTTAGCAAGGGGACGGAGTGGCTTTCGTGAGCCTAAATGAAGGAGATTCTTTTCCTCCTTTTCCTCGTGGTCATTTCATATTATCTGTATTTCTGTATATTTTTCAATTCTGGATTATTTTGAACGCTGGGACTTCATAAGCTTCCAGAGGTGCTGAAATTACTGTAATTATTCTTCAGTGTATAATCTTAAAAGCTGAAAATGAGGCAGACCCACAGTGTGGCCTGACTGGTTAAGACTCCTGAACAACTGAAGTAAAGCGCCTTTCATTGGCACATTTAATACACAGGGGTTTTTTGGTTGGCTGTTTCTCCCTTTCTCCCCTTCTCCCTTTTTTTTCCTTCTTTCCTTCTTTTGCATTTTTTGTTTGCTTTGTTTTTGAAATCGATGTTTTTTGCCATTTCCTTGTAGAGCCCCGTGTAAATTTTTACATTTATTTGCTGTTAGAAAACAGTGCACCTGACTTGAAAAAATATTCGAAACGACTGATACAGAAATATCAGGCAGTTGCATGGATTACTGTGAGCCAAAATGAGTGCAAGCAAAACTGCCTTTCCCCATCGTAGCTCTTGAACATCCTCGTATAATATTCTCCATAATGCAGAGGAACTCTTACAGTTTTAAACGTAAGCAGTTTCAGAGCTGGCTTGCCAGGAAGTTTTGTCATTTGTCATTTTGCAAGGTTTCATCTATAGACAGTGACTGCTGACGATGTTCACTTTGTGCTGTGAAGTATGGACTGTGACAAAATCATGAGGGCTTTAGTTGTTGGTTTTCTCTGCAACCTCAGAACACCAGGATGGCATCAGAATTCCCAGCCAAACTGATGCAAGCTCTGTTGTGGTCTTGAGTAAATTACGTTATTCACTTAGGTGAAAGTTGTGGGTTTTTTCGGTCCACTTCTTTTGTGTGTATGTGTGCATGTATATAGACACACATATATATACACATACATAGGGCGGGTACAAGGTAGCAGTCCGTCCCTTATAAAACCTCCTTCAGCCTTAATTCAGATCCATTGATTTCTATTCCAGTTAAACCTGAAGAACTTAATTTGTCTTTTAATCCTTTTATTGTAAGCCAGGATAAAATTAATTTTACCCAAGAACTGTGCAAAGCCAATTAACATGATCTTTAGAGTTATTTAGTAAAGTGCTCCAAACTGTTAAATTCACCCTGACCTCGTGGCTGCACTCTCTGACTGCTTTTTAAATGGAGCGATCAATAACTGCAGCCTTTTAAACAATTTAAACTTCTGAAATGGTCTACCTGTATTCTGAACGCTTTGTAAATACCCTCTTTGCTTTGTGTTATCCGCACAGCTGCCTCCTCTAACCATTGTGCTTAGGTTTAGTTTTCGGAAGGGGATGCGCCTTGGAATATTTAACACAGCAATTTGTTCTGAAGTAAACCCAGGTATAAAGAAATACTCGGATGCATTATGTCCCTCCAACGCTGTGCAGTGCTGGAGGCGTGCTGTTTTCCAAGGCACACGTGCGCTGTTTTCTGGGGAACATGTGCACTGTTTTCTGAGGAAATTGTGCAACATTAGTGTCCTTCCTCCAGCAGGGCTCCTGCTTCCACACAGAGCTCTCTGGGGTTATTAATTTCCCCTCCGTGATAGGGTGATCAACTGTCCTGTCAGGAAAATGGATCTCCGTGTCACCCGTCGCATGATTAAATGGAGCCACGGCGCAGTGAGAAAATACCAAATTTTCTCGAGACAAATGGAAGTGGAGGAAGGACTACTTCCAGGGACATTATTTCATCTTAGATTCTCCCAAACAGCTGTCAGTTTATTCGTAGGAAATCATTGCAATTCATTTTATCCTTTTGTGAGTAATTAAAAAAAAAAAAAAAAAAATGAAGGCAAAAATCTTTCAGGTATTTTTTTTTAAATTTCACTTGGAAGTTTTATCAAAGGAAGGCTGTTGGGTTTTCTGACAAAGAGCCATGGCTGGCGCCTGGGTGCTGCTGTGCAGGGAACTGGGGCTGGGTCGGGACAGGGCCTGGTGCTCGGCTCCGGGTTCCGGCTGGTTTGTTATCTGCTGCCTGATGAGAACTCAGAGTCCTGAGGAGTCAGGACTAGGATTTCAGGATGCTCCAGTGTCTGCCTTTCAGGGTCCCCGAGCCAGGCCAGCTGTGTGTCCATGAAAGAGCAGAGTGCAGGGCGATAGGAGCTGCTGTACTCCCTGCTTTGTCTGTGCAGCCCCTTTCCAGCCTTCTCCCTCTCCAGGCAGCCCCTATTGATTTTTTTCCCCCCACTCCTGCCATTGTTCAGCTTTCCATTGGATTTTTCCTCCCCTTCAGCTGGCACGTTTCTGTTGCAACTGCAGTGCTGTCTCTGAACCAGGATGGCTGCATTTGCTTAAATGTAGTCAGCTTTCCTGGAGGTAGCATCTCATTTCCTATGGAGCACAGGTAGACCTGCATTGGGCATGCTAATTAGCCCCTTCTTAATCTATGCCCTGATGATTCTCATCCAGTGCTTTCTGGCTTCCCAGAAAAGGTTCAGTAGAGGAACCTAAGAGGGGTGTTAAGGCTTTGTTGATATATATCAGATTCGTAGGTCATTTATTTATTGTTTTTCCATTGCACTGGGAATTAGCTAAATGTGAGCTGTACTTGTCTGGCTGAATGAATACTGCATTTCAGTCTCATAAACTTCTAAGATTTGGCTTCTTTACTCCTAGGGGAAAAAAAGAAAAAAAACCACCCAAAAAACCTTCATCAACCAAATCTAATATAGCCCAAGATGTTTTAGTTTCACCAACAATGTAAAACTTACAGTTTTATTTAAAATTCACACTACAGTGAGGTTTTCCCATGATTTTGGAGGATGTTTGTTAAAGAAACATTTGGTGTACCAAAATGCTAGCTCAGTGTAATGGCATCTATCCTTATGCTAAAATTTAGTAAGAACTAGAATATTATGATGGACCATAACACAGATTGGTTTTTTTTGTAATAGAAATCCAGTATTCCAAAATACATCTTGTAAGGTAAAGAAATCAGAAAGGATTTCTATTTGTTACAGAAATTTAAGGTGAACAAAAATCAGGCCAAAAATCACTTTCCACAAAAGCAGATAAACACAATTCTGTCGGTTGTGGTTTGTTCCTGCCCAAAAGGATAAAGATCTCTCAAATTTGATGGTTTTCTGCCTCCCCCCTCTTTTTTTTTCTTCAGCAAGAGCTTGACAGTTTTTGAAGGATGGGTGACACAGGAGTAGCAAAAGTAGCTATTTAGACTTCTGCTGTGCATTGTAGGTTTTGTGAAGTAAAATGGCATCATCTGCAGCAGCTGAAAATTCTGCTCAGGGAAGTATCTGTCCTGAGGACATGCTCTAAGTTAAATGGAATCTCTTTTATTTTCTCTGGAAAACAGAATGTTTGGAGTGTTATGAGCAGCCCTGCTTTTGTTTTCCTTATAGCTCTTCCTTCTTGTTCCAGGCTGCCTGTCCGGTCTCCCGCAGCTGAAGAAGATCTCCACGTCCTATGAGGAGCGCAGGAAGCAGGCTACAGCCATCGTTCTGCTGGGTGTGATCGGGGCAGAATTTGGGGCTGAGATTGAGCCCCCTAAGCTGCTGACACGGCCACGCAGCTCCAGCCAGATCCCCGAGGGCTTTGGGCTGACAAGCGGTGGGTCCAATTATTCCCTGGCGAGGCATACCTGTGAGTATCCCTGCCCCTTATTCTGGAATTTAGGGTAGGGTGGGGTTTTACAGTATCATCGTGTACGTATGTTTCAGTACGCACCGAGTCATTGCAATTTTCCTTTCAGAGGATGAAATAAAGTTGAAATGTGGAATGTGCAAATAAGCAGTGTCACAGTAAGACGTAGGTATCAAATTGGTGCTCAGACAGAGAGCAGAGAAGTGTCCAGGGTGGCAGCACAGCTGCGGGCAGCGACGCACCAACAGCTTTCACTGGCACCATCTAGCACTGCTGTTGGCACTCCTTGTTCTCTTCACGCTTACACTAAACTCTAAGACTGCATTTATGTAATTCATACTTTTTTTCCCCTTGAAAATATTTCTTGGGCTAGAAAGAACAAGAGGGAGGAGATAGTGAACACCTCTCCTGCCCCTTAAATTGATAGATCTTCATTGCAGCACTTTGTAGCTCTTACAGTGTAGGAGTTCTGTCTCCACCTGAACACTGTTGCAGTTTGCTTACTTCACCGCACATAATTTTGAGGAATAGACTGTATGGGATCAGTAGCCTATAGGAAGACATACTTGGCAATGACTTAAAAGAAAAAGGTGTCTGATGTAAAAAATCAGACACAGATGAGTTCAATGGAAAATGCTATATAAAATGTTACGTTCTGGGCCTGTATGAAATGTAGTCCTGTAGTGCTGCTGTAATTACCCTTCCTACAAACAGAAACAGTGATCTTATATAAGATAGTAACATATCTGTGGATTGTCAATTTGCCATTAATATTGCAAAATTTAATGGAAGCAGATGCAGCTGTAATGCTCTAAGCCTGTGGCCAGGTTCCTAAGCATGCTGGTGTTTGTTTTAGGGGAATCTGAAAAAAGTCCCCTCTGTCATCTCCCTTCTTACTGTCTCTCTGAAGTGCTGTGGACTTATTGCTGGTATTGCTGGAAAAACCACCAACTACCTGGTTAGTTATAAAATAACTCTACAGGAGAGGATTTCTCCTCCTGCACTGGCTCAGTTTTCACATGATGCCCAGATGCCTGAGGAAAAGAGGACGAAAAATGCAAATAATAGAAAAGCAGTGTATTGTGTGAGCTCAGAGCTATTACCAGGAGACTGGTGCTTACAAGAGGGGGAAATGCTTTTGCTAGGCCTGAAGTGGCAAAGAAGACAAAGCAAGGATCTGCACTTCTGTTGGGTATAGGACCCTGTGAGCCCTATGTGCTTCATGGTCAGTGCTCCAAGCCTAAAACTGATGTGTGTGAGGGCTAGATTATCACAGAGCAGTGCTACTCAGCAAAGTCTTGAAGGCCTCAAGTACCATGGCATGACTGAGGAGATTTTTCATTTCCTGAGTATTTGCTTGTTTCTTTTGGAGGTTAGTGTTCCTCCAGGTGTCTGTACAGGTTACAGGGACTCCTCTTCAGAAAAGATGCAAAATTCATTCTGTTTTTTTTCTAATAATGTTTTACTCCAACTTGTTTTTCAATAAAATATGCAGAAAATTAGTTTCACAGTAATAAATTAAACAAATTTTTAAATGAAATTTAGGAAAAAAAGTACGTTTTTACAATACCATAACAATCATAAATATGGCTTCATTACTCTGCTGTTAGATTAAGTGCACCATAGGCTGTTCTCTACCCCTGAGGGCTGCTGGCATGGCTGGATTGGTGCCCAGTTCCCTCACCTGCAGAGCACAGCAGTGCTGAGCTAGCAGCCACTGAACTACATCATAGCAGGTTGTACTCAGGAGCCCAGGAACATCCTGCAGCACTGCTTGAGTCACTGGCATAGCCTCCACCTTTCACCTGGTGGGCAAACTGCCCCAGGGTCTGGGAAGCAAAGGGATAGTCGGTTCTTAGAGCGCATGCACGTGATGTGCAAGTAGAACTGAAACTAAAGTCTCGTAGTTCCATAGAATCATAGAATGGCCTGGGTTGAAAAGGATCACAATGATCATCTGGTTTCAACCCCCCTGCTATGTGCAGGGTCGCCAACCACCAGACCAGGCTGCCCAGAGCCACATCCAGCCTGTCCTTGGATGCCTCCAGGAATGGGGCATCCAGAACCTCCTTGGGCAACCTGTTCCAGAGCATCACCACCCTCTGAGTGAAACACTTCCTCCTAATATCTAACCTAAACCTCCCCTGTCTCAGTTTAAAGCCGTTCCCCCTTGTCCTATCACTATCCACCCTCGTAAACAGCCGTTCCCCCCTGTCTATACACTCCCTTTACGTACTGGAAGGCCACAGTGAGGTCTTCTCGGAGCCTTCTCGTCTCCAAGCTAAACAATCCCAGTTCCCTCAGCCTTTCCTCGTAGGAGAGGTGCTCCAGCCCTCTGATTATCTTAGCAGCCCTCCTCTGGACCTATTCCAAGTGCTCTGTGTGTTTCTTGTACTGGGGACCCCAGGCCTGGACTCAGTACTCCAGATGGGGCCTCACAAGAGCTGAGCAGAGGGGGACAGTCACCTCCCTCTCCCTGCTGGTACCGCTTTTTTAATGCGGCCCAGAACACAGTTGGCCTTCTGGGCTGCAAGCACTCACTGCTGGCTCATGTCGAGCTTCTTCCTGTCCACCAGGACCCCCAAGTCTTTCTCCACAGGGCTGCTCTCAAGATCTTCCCCCAGTTTGTATAAATACCTGGGATTGCCCTGGCCCAAGTGCAGCACCCTGCACTTGGCCTTGCTGAACCTCATCAGGTTCACATGGGCCCTCTTCTCCAGCCTGTCCACATCCCTCTGGGTGGCCTCCCTTCCTTCTAGTTCTTTATTTTTCTCTTCCCCTTTTACAGTTTCTTGCTCACATAAGGAACTCCACCAATCCCAGCTGCTTTCAGTCCTGGTGTTAGCTGCTTCTCAGCATTGTTACCTGGTCAGAAGCATGGCTGACACCCGGACCATCTGTGATCTTCACAGCCTCTCTCATCTTGTGTTTTTATTCAGCTATCTGCTTGCTGATTTTGTTACATTAGGCTTAGCAGAGCTGTGAACTCCATCTCTGAACTCCTATTAATCATCATCTCGGGAACACCACGCAGCTGTCGGGCTGACTGATAGGGTGAAATTCAGGCTTTAATGTAGATGAAACTTGACACAGTAAAATACTGAAAATTTACATCTGGGCCATAAAGTAACTTGTAAAGTGCTTAAAAAGCCAAAGGAAGATCGGGATGCCTTTGCCTGTAGTAGTTTGGATTGTGAAAGGCAAATGCCTTATCAGTTGTTAGTAAGATCCCCATCCCATCCAAACCAGGTAATCTAAGCTGGAGCTGTCAATGTCGTCTTATGAGAATTCTTCACATGAGAGCATTGTTACGACTTTGAGGAAGTAAAGCATAGTTGGTGTTTAAAGAAAAAAAAGGCATGTTTGCTTCTGGTATCAGCAGTAAGCTTGAATCATCATAAAGTCATAGAATCATTAGGGTTGGGAAAAGCCTCTAAAATCCCCAGGCCGAGCCCAGTCCCACCATGCCCGCTGGCCATGTCCCCATGTGCCACATCTCTGTAGTTCTTGAACATCTCTGGGAATGGAGACTCCACCACCTCCCTGGGCAGCTGTGCCACTGCATCACCACTCTTTCAGAAAAAAAATTCCAAATATCCAACCTGAACCTCCCCTGGCACAACCTGTTCTTCATCATATTTTACATAAAATTTGTGCTGTGTTCTTGCTCAAGTTCAAGTAAGTTGAATTGGAAAACTTGATCAAAGCTGCAGTGTTCATTTCTACAGATTTGTGTCTGTTTGTGTGTCTGAAGGATCTGGGGAAGTTGAGGTCATCAAAGTTATGAGAGAAGCTGCATGTAGCCTAACACCATGGTATTTTCTATTTAAAAACAAGTTATCCAAATGAATTAATTCTTCATTTGCACTGTTAATGTGTGCACATTTATCTAAGTTGTACACATTGTGACTTACTGTACTTAAGAAAATAACTGATAATGCCTTCTTAAGGGAATAGAATTCTCCTGAAATCCACCCAGTGACCTTGCCTGCCGTTCCTCATTAATCTCTATTGGCCTTACAAATAGTTCATGAGATATTTAATTACGAAATGCCACCCAAAAAAATTCTCATTACAGATGCACCACATTACACTCAAACTGTGTTTTTAAAGAGAATGGGCTGATAAACCTGAGTGGCTGGTTGGTCCTGAAGATGAAAATACTTGATTCTGTTGTTAATGCAGGATGTTTTGCAAAGCATCTGCCATCAATACAGTTGTTAATGGTAAGCATTCTGCCCTTTAACTCAGTCAGAGTCATATGTGACAGCATGCTATGGCACTGAGTTACGCAGATGGGTTTTGCAGGCTGTGTTCACACTTCCTTCCTTCCAAAGCGAATTTTAGTTTCCATGTGGTAACCTAGGGCAGTTACTCCAGTTTGGCTGACCTGCTTAGTGTGGGAACCACCAGCACTTAAGCTCCTACCTCAGACTGCCGGGGAAGACACAGCCCTGATGAGGGAACCCAGCAGGTGCTGGCAGTGGCAATTAGCACAGAGGAGCTCAGGATCCTCACCAGGAGGAGCAAGAAATCAGCCGAGCACCTGAGCGGCAGAGCAAATTAGGCAAACTGGCCCAGGAACCAACCAACCAAAACTCGATGCATGGAACATGGGGATTAAATAAAATAACGGATGGTATTGCTCCTAATGAGAGATTGCTTTTAGTGCAGGCCATTTTGCTGGCTGTCCCTCTGTGTCAGTCATGCAGGAAGATGCTGTCCTGTGCTTGGTGATGTGGGGCTGGTTCTGCACTTACCAGTCTGCACGCTTGGAAATTCAGTGCAAGACCAAGATGTGCTCTTGATAGTTTTTTCTGAGTTGTGATTAGATTGGTCTTAAACAGAATTTGGCCCTGAAGGGGAAAAATAATAGAAGAAGGAAAAACAGTAGTTTATAAAAATCTTTATGTTAGCCTTAGAGATAATACTTAGAAAAAACAGTCAATCTGTATGGCAGAAAACAGTCAATCATTGTGGCAGATATTATGCCCTAATTTAAATCTGTTGGACTTCTCTTGTTTTCTTTTTGACTCCAACAACAAAATCCAATCTTAAAACTTCAATTCACATCAAGTATGTAATCTGAGATTCCTTCCTCCCTCGCAGGGTGGGTGGTGAACAGCCCTCTCTGTTGGAACCTGCTGACAATTCCCACCTGGCAACAACAGTGGACTTGAAGATTCGGTTCCCTTATCTACATGCAATGCTTCTTGTGTAAAATCTATATTTTTTTGTATGTCTAATGGGAAAACCAAAATTGCATATGCTTTTTGCTCTTTGGTGTCTGTATCAAGAAGTAGTGCCCAAACATTGTCGATCAATACTTTGCATGCTTAAAAAGAACACTTCAAAATAACTTCTTTATGAACTGCTGCTTAATAAGCTGTGACAGGTCAATAAATCTGCCTGTGCTTGTGTTTGTAATGAGTGAGATGAAGGGAAGCTCAGAAACTAATTTTATTCATCATACAAATTAATTTTATTCCTTCATTAGGCTTGTAGCTTCCAAGTTAATCATTCTTCCCTTAAAAGAACAGGAGGGAATTCAGAGTTTCCTCATCTTACAGCCATATGTATAAGTTAGAGCTGTGTGTGTAAGAGTGATCCCAAAGCCAGGAAAGTGCCTGGGAGATGTGAGATGTTTTGACTCTTGTTTTATGAAGGAGAAACACGGGAGAAAGATGCACAAAAACAAGTGATACCATGTTGGTTTGGAAACAGCCATCAGGGTTTTCAGTTCACTTTGTAGAGATGGGTGAGCAGATTCCACTGCATCCACAGAGCATTTTACCTCCGTGGTGTGAGTGCATAGGTATGACCGTACACTTGGAGGTGTTTTATGTATGGAGATCAGTGTCACCTCCCAGCTTCAGAACATGTCCTGGCTGTTTCCATGGGCGGCAGAGTTGTATTGTTTTGCAAGTGGTTGTACTTAGTCCTTACCAACCAAACGAGTCCTGTTTAAATCTACATATGTCATATTTTGTAAGTGTTTACGTTCGTCTTAGCTTTATGAAAGATCATATTACAGGACCATGTGGTCAACTCGTGTATGACTTGAGCACAGTGTAGGGTGATGATGTTCACAGATGAGTGTTCCAAGTGATCACACCTGCTTAAGAAAATCAGCTACAGTTGCCTGTGATGGGAGAATGTCTGAGATTGGCACGAGGTTTGGGCAGACTGCACTGTGCTGGAAAGAAGAGCTGCTGCCAACTGATGGTGGGCCTTGTGGAAATGGCATCATTGAGAAAGCATGCAATTCAGATGAAAATGAATAGTATGGCTTAATGGTATTATGCAGTTAACAGGAAAGAAAATAACAAGTGTGCTGCACAGTTATCAATCGGGTCATATTGGCTTTCTCCTTCCTGCTGGATTATAAACAAATTTTGGATTAAAATAATGGTAGTTTACTCTTTCTATAACACTGTAATATAATTTCATAGTTAGAGGAAGAAAGCATTTAAGCTAGCAGAGTTGGGTTCTCTCCATAAATTGAAACAGGTCTGATCTAAAACTCATTTACTGTCTTGGAACAGAATTGATCTTGCTTTCACATTTGATTCCCCAATTGCAGTTTTTGAGAGGAAGAAAAATGGCATTGTTAGGTCACTTTAACTAGGCCATGGGTAGGCAGTGAGGGCTGGAAACCTGCTATTGCCAACAGCTTTCTTCTTTTTCCTTTGTCTCCCTTCCTAGGGATTTATGTAAAATTGCACAGAATTTTGGTACAAAATAGGGGCAGTATTAGTTTTGCCCACTTGCCAGTACTCCTTGCTGTCTGCTCACTTGATGCTGAAAAGCAATATCTGTTAGGCTGTTCTGTACAAATGCTATGAATTTACTACATCTAGAGTCAACTGCCTGACCGTTTAGACCTGTTACATTTTCAAAATTTACGTTGGTACTTATCATGGAGGAAATATTCCCTTTGTGATTAAATATTTGTGAAGTTTGTAAGTCTTCAGAGTGAATGAAGACACCTTCTTTCTGATCAGATAAATAAGGCAAAAAATATATATGTTATTGTAGGGAAAAAAAAGAAAGAAACCTTTACTGTTCCAAAAAGCACCCTGTTATATATGTGCTGCAGAAGCACCTGTAATTTTTAAAGTTCTGAGAGTTTGTTGTACATTTCCAGGCAGATTTTGCTTTCAAGTGCTGGCACAGCTGCCCAGGGAAGTGGTGGATCACCGTCCCAGGAGGTGCTCAAGACGCACAGAGATGTGGCACTTGGGGTCATGGTCAGTGGGCATGGTGGGATAGGTAGGTGTTGGGCTCGGTGGTCTCAGAGATCTTTTCTAGCCTTAATGATTCTGTGCCTCCTCTGTGGTTATTTCTCAACATTGCAGTAGCCCCCGAGTAGAAGGGATGAAAGGGCTGTTCATGCAGGAACGACACAAATGTCATTGCAGATCATTTTTTATTCTGACTAAATAGAATGCAGTCATGCAAAGTAACTACTTCTTAATACATTGTAAGACCATGTTTTTGGAAAGAGATTAAAACCCTCCGTGCCTGTGCCAATGCTGAAATTGCTGTAGGAGCTTCACCTGTTGCATAGATGGAGCATAAGTGACTTGAGAGAGCATCAGGAAAATTGAATCCTCTCCTAGCATAAATTCAGTTGAAGAAATGAAATGTGCCACAGAAGGCAAAAAAATGCTGGAAGTACGTTGTGTAAAAAGCAGGAGATTTGAAACAATGTGCTCAAAAAAACTTTTTCAATTTTTTAAAGTGTTCATAATTATACCTTTAGGAAAGTTCTTCAAATGATGCAGCGAGTTATATTTTAATTCAGGGCAGAAAATATTCTCTGTCTGAAAGAGAGCACAAACTGTGATAGAAACTTGCTGCTCTGAAGTGAGGAGTTTAAGGGATATGCATTTTTAACCAGGATGTCCAAAGTTAAGTTTCTCTCCTTCTGCTGGTATTTCATCCAGGTGTATGTCAAACTGGGACCAAAAACAAATCATCAGAAGTTTCTTATTAAAAAAACGCTGTGTCCATGACTTAGGGAAAGAGAGGAGACTGAAAAAACCACTGAAGCTCTGATCCCCCACTTCTGCTCTTTTTGTATATGAAATCAGAAAAGGATTGAAAGCAAGCTGAATCACATTCTTGGAGTCCATCATTTTTATTTAGTCCAAACTGGATCCTGTGGAAAGGTTATGAGAATGGGAACCAGAACTATCAGTGTCTTGTTCGTGCTATTGATTTTCCTGAGCAAATTATTTAATTTTTTTAAATCTATCTGCAGAATGAGGATAACAATGCTGACGGGGGTAACACGTTTAAAGCTCTTGAGATTCAGCAAGGAAAGGCATCCGAGAGATTCAAAGGGGTACATGCATTCAGAATAACTGAAATCTTTAGTATTCAGGTCACATTCCCATCAGCAGAAATGGCGTGGGCATCAAAGACTCCAGCCTTTATTTCTGTGTTCTGGAAGCACTGGGGAAAGTGGGCAGCTCAGTACTGACACCGCTGTGCTTCATGGAGGGAGATTTGGCTGCCATACAGATGCCTTCAGCGAGGATGAGTTTCCAATTCGTGCCCTTGATTTGCTTTGCTTGCAGCCTCTGTGCCTGGCTTTGTTGCCATGTGCATGTGGCATATGTGTCACAATGCAGAGTAAAACATGGGGACAAATTCTGATGCGGATTTATATATAGGAATGACATTTCTCGACCTCTCTTTCTCATTTACTGCCTGAACTCAGTCTGTCTGGTTAGTCACACCTAATCTTTAACAAGAGACACTTTCATTGCTTCATCCTTAATAACATTTAACAGCAGAAGATGCATGCAAATCATCACAACTTTCCTATGGCAGGATTTTATTGTTTTTATTCAGATTTACAGAAGAAAAGCCGAATCGGCTGCTCGCAGCCATTTCAGCTTGTTCCTCAGTGTACCTGCCCTTCCCAGCAGCCACGGGCTTGGGGTGGGTGTGACGGTGCAGCCCCCTGCCCACAGAGCAGGGTCGGTGGGAGAGGGGCTCCGAGAGCAGCCCCGCTAGCAGGGCTTCTCCGGGACTAATTACCTCTTTACTGCGCTGACTCTAATGTGACATGTTTATTGCCTTAACTAACAACTCATTAGCTTAGTTGATGTTTTTGTCAATATTAATTCGTTCATTTAAGCCAAGTCAAAGCTTAAACAAAGATGTCCAGGCTGAGAAACGGGCAGCAGGATGACTTTTGTTCAGTACATCTTTTCTTCAGCTCGATGTACGCAGGGCAGGTGTCAACAAGAGCAACGCTAGGAGGATCTGTATGAGAAGTGCTGGAGTGCTTCTCTGCAAAAAATGTTTGTGGTGCTTCTTAATTAGGTTCTTTTATTTGAGACAAAATTCATGTGCGTTGAAGCTTCATAGAATCATTACTGTTGGAAAAGTCTTTTAAGATTATCAAGTCCAACCCCAAATCATCCCCACTGTGCCCGCTAAGCCATGTTCCCAAGTGCCACATCCCCATGGTTCATGAATACCTCAGGGACGGGGTCTTACCACCTCCCTGGGCAGCTGTGCCAATGCACCACTGTTCTTCTGGAGAATAATTTTTTCCTAATATCCAGCTGTGCTTTTTAAGAGGAAACTTAAAGCTCATGTGTTACACACATCAAAGTTTGGTGTGAGTTCACGTGCACAGCAAGACTATCCGTGGCTTTTCTGGATGCTGAAATGTCAGGAGCTTTATTTAATGAAGCACACAACTCGTAGGAGACAGTTCTGAAAACCAGAGAAAACTGTGCTCAAATCAATAGGTTATCATTACCGCAGAGGCAAACTAAATGAATGTTATTAAGAGGTAACAAATAATTATGTAGTGATAATGATAAATTACCTTTATCCGGGAGCATTGTTTTAGTGTTCCCTCACATTTATATATATATATATGCAACTACTTTAATGAAAAACCAATCTATTGAATGAAATAACAGGAGGGAGAGAACTTCGTTCGTGGGCAGATAGTGACAGGACAAGGGGAAATAGCTTTAAACTAAAGGAGGGCAGATTTAGGTCAGATGTGAGGGGGAAATTCTTTACTTAGATAGCAGTGAGGCCCTGGCACTGCTGCCCAGAGCTGCGTGGGTGCCCGAGGCAGTGGATGGGCCCTGGGCAGCCTGAGCTGGTGGGGGGCAGCCAGCCCACGGCAGGGGCTGGGGGGGGGCCTTTTGTGTGCATATTATGTATCATGTCTCTGTCATCTCAAGGGCTGTCAGTGTAACTGAGTTATTAGTTAACCTCTCATCCTTCTAATGGGACTTCTGTTCTGCTTCCACCCTTCAAGCTGTGATGCCGGCAGCTTTGCCAGCAGCGGTGACCAGAGTCAGAATAACATGAAGACTTTGCAATCATTTCATTCCACTCCCTAAATAAAGCAGTGCTAATCCCCACATGTTTAACACTGAGGAGCTTTCAGCAGGATTTATATTTTGAGAACAAGGAAAATCCTCACTGTGAAACTGGGATCCTTTACAAATGGGCACCGTGGTTTGTGCAGGGCATGGGAGGAGGCTTGTGGAGCCCTGGTTGTCTGCGCTGTGCAGAGCTGCTCTGCAGGCCTGGCAAACAGCAGGTGCTCAACTGGAGGTTGTGCTGGGTTTTGTGACTTTATTTTCTCACTATTTCTCACTCACTTAAGCATACCTGGCACGAACTTCTTTTAGCTCCAGCAGGATTCAACAATGTGTAATCTAAACACGGCTTAATTTAACTGCTTTCTTCCCCATTTGTTCTCCTGAGACATCGTCCCAAAATTATTTACCTTATTTTCTGAAAGGTTTTTATTACCCTGTTAATATTATCACAGATTCTGCTTGTGTGATTTTTTTTTTTATTTTTTGCAACTCTCTATTGAAGGGGAATTTCTTTCTATAGTTCCATCCATCGTGATTCATCCTGATTTTTTTTTTCTTTCACCATTTTCTGGTGTGTAGATTGACTATTTTTTTGCATAAGGATTATTTCTAACATAGTAAAAACATTGTGGTTAAGACTCAACTGCAGTGGTATTGGCAAGGGGCTGTTTAAAGCAGATGACTGTACTGTGCTGTCTTGTGTGCTCTAACACAGGGGCTGATGCTACCATAGAGAACTTGTTCAGGATTCAGTGTTGCTGATGGGATGCAGAACTTTAACACATCCTGTGCTTATGTGTAACTGAAAATTATCATTTGTTACTATAGCTCTCAAAAGTTGATTCCCTGTAGAGGTAGCTGTAGGAGCTGTACTTCCCACAAA
The DNA here is from genome assembly GCA_016647715.1 of Pavo muticus. Classification (NCBI taxonomy): domain Eukaryota; kingdom Metazoa; phylum Chordata; class Aves; order Galliformes; family Phasianidae; genus Pavo; species Pavo muticus. The sequence goes on from JACDJE010000204.1 coordinate 1,653,123, forward strand.
GCATGTATAATCTGGGGACTACTTCTAAGACACAACATTTTTCAAATTTAATTAAAAATATCTCAGGTTTCTCTGTCTTTCCATCAGGTTTTCCATTGATTATAGGAGTTTCTGGAAAGAATCTGAAAGTGGTATTTTTAATGAATTTAAACTGCCCTTACAATAAAATACAGAACGATGTCTGTAATACGTAACACCTTTCATTGCCCTCTCCCATTCTCCTTGGCAGGCAAGGCACTGACATTTCTGCTGCTGCAGCCGCCCAGCCCCAAGCTGCCCGCGCACAGCACCATCCGCAGAACCGCCATTGACCTCATCGGCCGTGGCTTCACTGTCTGGGAGCCCTACATGGACGTCTCTGCAGTGCTGATGGGCCTGCTGGAGCTCTGTGCTGATGCCGAGAAGCAGCTTGCCAAGTAGGTGTCTCCTTATAAACTTGTGAAACCCTGCGTCTTCTGCAACCTGTACACAGAATCATAGAATTGTTAAGACTGGGAAAGGACTCGAAGATCATCTAGTCCAGATCCTGGGTTCATGGCAGTCAGTCATCTTAGATACAGATAAAATCATGGAATTAAAGGCCATCTGGTGTCCCCTTCAGAAAACAAGGATACCTGCAGCTCAGTGAAGTGCTCAAAGCCCCATCCAGCTTGACCTTGAATATCTCGAAGGAGAGGGCACCCACCACCTTTATGGGCAACCTGTGTCAGTGCTTCACTACCCTCAGCATAAGGAACTTGTTTCTTATATCCGACATAAATCTCCCCTGTTTCAGTTTGAAACCATTTCCCTTTGTCCTGTCACAGCAGACTCTGCGAAAGAGTCTGTCCTCTTCGTTATGTTGGCCCTGCTTTAGATTCTGAAGTAGTTGTAGTACTTGGCAAGGAGATTGAAAAAGTCTTCCGGAGAAGACAGGTTTTTTGTCAGTAACATTGCTGCTGGTAGCATCAAGGATTTAAGGACTGCTAAGAAATCATAAACTCAGTGGACCACAGCCTATCTTTCAAGTTTGTGGACAACTTACTAAAGCATCCTGAATAAAGATAAAGGTGGTTTAGGTTAGATTTAGCTGTCTTGTACATGTTCTGATCTCCTGGAAAGAAAATCATAGAATGGTAGAATGGCTCTGTCACGTGTAGTGTATAAATAAAATCTTTCAGTTAAGTATTTGCAGCTGGGTATAAAGAGGAAGGAGTGTGTTGATTTCAGTTTAGATCTTGGGCTTGCCTCATTTATGCAGACTAGATTCTCCTCCTGAAAGTGCCATCAATCACACCATCAATTAGTTATAGCTAAACACAAAGTGAACTTTTTAGGAGGACTTGAATAATAAAGGCAGCATCTTGCACATTTTGTGCACATTAAGATCGTGGAATTTTTGCATTTTATTGTTTGGGGTTTATTAGTGTGTGGCTTTGCAGCAGATGAATAGCATTGTTATTGGGTATCCTCAAATGTGTGAGCTGAGACCCAAAGGCAGTAAATTTCTCCTGGGGAGCTGATTCTCACAGTCCTTGCCCTGTAGATCCGATTAATGACAACAGGACTATTTGTACAGTGAGGATTTTGCAGTATAGTCTTCATTTTTATTATTGTTTGTTGTGAAACTGGCCGTCTGGTCTGAAATTTATTCTAATTTGCAAACTGAATGTATTTTAATTTATTTGGTTTTTACCAAAAAAGCAAACAACTTCAGCACGCAAAAGGAAAGGCTCTAATTTGTATATATAAAGATAAAATCACAGAATCACAGAATCGTAGGGGTTGGAAGGGACCTCCAGAGATCCATCGAGTCCAACCCCCCTGCCAAAGCAGGTTCCCTACACCAGGTCGCACAGGTGGGTGTCCAGGCGGGTCTTGAATATCTCCAGAGAAGGAGACTCCACAACCTCCCTGGGCAGCCTGTTCCAGTGCTCCGTCACCTCACCGTAAAGAAGTTCTTGCGCACATTGGTGCGGAACTTCCTATGCTCCAGTTTCTGGCCGTTTCCCCTTGTCCTGTCTCCACACACCGCTGAAAAGAGTCTGGCCTTGCCACTTTGTCCCCCACACCTTAGATATTTATAGGCCTGGATCGGGTCCCCTCACAGTCTTCTTTTCTCAAGGCTAAACAGACCCAGTTCACTTAGCCTTTCTTCATAGGGGAGATGCTCCAGGCCCTTCACCATCTTTGTGGCCCTCCGCTGGACTCTTTCCAAGAGATCCCTGTCTTTTCGTACTGGGGAGCCCAGAACTGGACACAGTACTCCAGATGAGGCCTTACCAGGGCAGAGTAGAGGGGGAGGATCACCTCCCTCGACCTGCTGGCCACGCTCTTTTTAATGCACCCCAGAATGCCATTGGCCTTTTTGGCCACAAGGGCACAGTGCCCTTAATAAGTCTGTATAAGAAGCAACCACGGTAGGCTGTTGATATTAAATAGAACAGTGGTGCTATGCTTTATGTAGTGGGCTTTCGAAGCTATTTTAAGCTTCCTGCCTTTCATGTAAAATCTTGAAAAATGTAGTAGATGTACATTAGTGCTGTTGACAGAATTTTCATTCATCAGTACAGTTATTGCATAGGACCAAATTAAACTCCAGCTACAACAAAGAAAACATCACTCCTGCTTTTGGCAGAGAGTTGCCGTGAGCAGGTGCAAGCTTCATATTTGGTTCTCAGTATGAATTAACATTGTAGTATCGTAGTTTTGCAGGCATCTGTTTGGAAAATAACTCAATACAGATGTCAAAAAGCAAATAATAATTTTATAGTTGATCTTTTTTTCTAACAAACACTTGGAACGTGTCTGTTTGCTAAGTAAGTTTGTACTCTTTGAATGCAATAACGTAATGCCTCAAATGCTGACCAGTCTGAGTTCTGAACGTGGGATGTGTGCAGAGGGGATGTGTTTCCCTGCAGAACACAAACTCTCCACGTGTGTGAATCGTGGTAACGCTTTTGGTTTCAGTGCAGCTCTCTGAATTTGCACCGATTGAAATCCTAGTGCTTTCTGTGTCTGGCACACGAAGTGTTGTGTGAATATTCACGAGGGTTTTTTTTAAACATACTTCATGTTTTATTTTTTCTATGTAGTGTTTTCTCCGTAGTATTTTAATCAGTGACATTCTTTAAATGTTAATTATTAAATTACTTCATAAACCATATGTTAATGGAGGAGCAATTTCATTCCAGAAGAAGACTTCGTGACTCATCTGTGAAAGGTTTTTGCTCATGAAAAAATAAGCTCTCGATTCTGAAATTGTGGGGCTCAGCACAACTGCTTATTTAGGTATTAATATTACTGCATTTCTTACAATGTGGAGGCTCGTTTTACAGTACATGGTATTTTGCTTTGTGGCTTTGTTCATGCCTTCCCGGCTTTTGGATGTATTCTGAAGCATGTGGGGGAAGAGAACTGAATGTTAAAGGAGAAGAAAATGTTTGTATAAAACTGCAGTAGGCACTTCTGTAGGGAATATTGATATACATTAGAACTGTGTGGTTAGCATAAGCAGGGTCTCTGCTTATGCAGACATTTTTGTTTACAGCACCACTGTAGTAATATTAGTTTAGATATTACAAATAGCATTCCTAATTGTTTTCCCATTTTATTCTGAGCCTGTTGTTTGGTACCTCAGTAATTCTTGTGTTTTGTTTTGTTTTTTGTATGCTGTGCTGGATGAAACTATATCATCAGAAGCACTTCTAATGATAAGCATTATTGACGGGCATTTAAACTGTGTTTTTATAGTTCCAAATAATTGCCTGGTTTTGTCAAGAAATTCTTTTGTTTGCAGCAGTAACTTTGAACACCACAAGCACTTGTAGAGGAAGTCCACATCATTAACATTCAATTTCAGAACCTTGTTCTGAAAATGCTGTGTTACAAGTTTTATTTTATAAATGTACTTAAAACTGTTTACTAATAAACACACGTAAACACTTTAAGTGCTGGATGCAGAAAGGAGCTGACTGGGTTGATCTTCATGCTGTGTATGCATCCACCTGTGGAAGCACTGAGATTTGTAGCTTTTACATTGTGTTGAGGGAGATTACCAAGTTTATATAGCAGTTTTAATTTCCTCAGACTGTGAAGGATGAGTGATTGCGGCGTGTTGAGGGCAGCTAGTGGATAAATCTGTACAAACTGGGTGAATGCTGTTATTTGCCTGAGCCTCAATTATTTCTTTTAGCTTGACAGAAGAAGCCAAGACATTTTACCTTCCCGAAGAATCTTGTGTGTTCTACTGTATTTAAATGTGGGCTTGCACAAACCGAGTGAATACAGTTCTTCAGAAAGTAATTTTCATCTTGCAATTACATCCTTAGCTGTCATAAAGATTAGTATGGCTCTCTATACACAGAGCACTGAATAAATGAATGTATCAGCATGTAGCCTTGAGGAGCCCAATGCAATTTTCATGATGATAAATTGCATAATAAGCGAGAAAGTGTTTGCTTATTAATCCATAACAAGATTTAGATTGAAAATGGCCTGTTACATTCATGACAGATACAGTACTGACTGCAGACAGACTAAGATGGAAAGAAATGGAGCAACAATGTGTGCAGGGGGTTAAGTGTGCATCTTACCCTCCTGGTGCCCTGCTGAGCTGCCCCTTTTTGTGCCTGATTTACCGTGTACACAATAACAGTGCACAGCTGCCTGGCTTCTATCCCTGATGTTAAGAACGTTTTATGAAAGAGCTTTTATGTCAAGCTTGTGCTTTAAAAAAAAATCACTTCACATTTATTGACAAAAAAAAAGCGGTGTTTTCTTTTTTTCCCTCCTGAATTAAATATCTGAGCTGAAATCCAAAACGTGGGTGTTTGTAACTCCTCTGCTCTCCCAGTTCATCCCAGTCCCCAAAGGCTGCAGTGGGCTAGCCAGCCATGCCGAGTGAAGCTGCTCAGGCGTGAGGATTAGGAGTATTTTTCTAGCATTTATTAGGCTTTGATTTCTTGGCACGGGTGACTGTAGGGATCATTGCCGTCTGTAATTTTTGCTCTTTGAATTACAAGCTACAGTTTGATACAGATTGTGACACCTTGTACCCAAATGAACAACTTACGTTTCTGTCTATCCATATGTTAATGTGTGTGTGTGCAGTAAATAGATTAATTTCTTTGGTTTTGATTGTATTTAGTGGAAACCTTTTTGTTTTATGTCTGTATAGATTCTGCCTGTGAGTGTACGTTATGCAGCAGGGACATCCCTGGTTTTCAAGTGCAGTGGAACAGCTTTGGAGTACTGCCTAAACAGCTGCTGAAACTGAGGTTTTTAAGGGACAAATGAGAGCTGGTTCTTGGTCCTTAATGTGAGGATGAGGAGGAGGCAGATGAATTCCAAGCTTCCTGGCTTCACGACAGGGAGGATGTTTGGTTCCTTCCCTTTGTTCAGCCATTGCTTCAGTGGTGCACGTGTAAACAGAAGGGGGTTTTTGAGGTATACTGCTTGTGGTTCCTGTTAAATGAGGTGGGATATACCAGTCTTCACTGCTTTCCCTCCTTCTTGCTTTAGAGGAGAGAAACATGTACAAGTGTCTGTTTTGCAAGTAGCTGCTTTCTCTCAAAGGCAAAATAGCCCCCACCTCTGCAAAAGAGCCTCTCTGAAATCATGCACTTTGTGATCTCCTTTTCAGGCCTCTTTCTGTGGCTTCTCCCTGTCTGTCTGGTAAATCTTCAGTTTTGGTGACAGAAAGCGATCTTGTCTGGGGCGTCATTAGGGTCTGATGCATTTGGATTTCTGTCTTTTTTAATAAGAGGATGAAGTCTGACTCTTGAAGGGTATGATGACCAAACTGAAGCGGATGTTACATTCATTTTTAATAACTCAGATTATGAAATACGTTTTAGATTTAAAACATCTTACAGGTGCGTTCCAAACTATTCCGTTCAATTACGTAAGAATCTAAAATATTTTGTACGTTGTAAAAGTGTCATTGTCTATCTACATGCAAATTCTGATTTATTAACTTTTTCAGATGAGCAGTTATGAATAGAACTATTCAATTATGTAAGCAGTTTGGGTAACAGCCCATCAAAACATACCTCCTAAGGAGAATCAGCTTTTCCTTAAGGAAGCAGATAAAAAGGACAAATGAAAAACTAATTACGTGAAGTATTTGAACCCCATTTTCTTTCTTCTGCAATTAACTTGTAATTTAAATCAGTGCGCAGTGCTCGCCATTGCACAGACAGTGCCACCGGTAACATTGCTGAAGGCTACAACCCGCAGGTTAAGATCCTGAACCGGTGGAACTGTTGTTGCACTCTCATCAGTGCTACTTAATTACTGTGATGACCTGAGGACCCGGTCTGGCAGAAATGGTGCTCCTCTGAAGAGCCTGCCTGAAGCACAGCCCTGATTGCAAGGGCGAGTAATGGGACACTTTGCCTAAAAGGGATGTGTGTTCCCTCAAATGACATATCAGCGAAATCAAAGTAAAAACAGTGTTCTTTCTTAATGGAAAAGGCAGCAAGGAGGAGATAATGTTTTTGGTGTATTGTCCTGTGAAGGGATGCCAGACAGTGCATACCACTGATGTGCAGGGCCACGGCTGCCCGAGGCCTGGGCAGTGCTGTCAAAAGGCACCTGGTCTGTAGGACCCACACAGGGACTCACTACAAAAGAAAATGATCCTGTCTATTAAGTATCGTTGTTTTCCAGTTCTGAGAGACCGAGGCTGCTAGCTGTGTGGCCACATTTCCCTGAGAGTGCAGGAGTCTGGCCAGCGAGAATCAGCTCCTGGAAATCAGCTGGATGGCACGAGCCCAAAGCATAAATAGGTGCAGGATGTCGAGCCAGTTTTCTACTGTTTGGTGCAGTTAGAATGTTGTCTCTGGTATTAGAAATGTGTGCTAGAGGACAGGCTGTGTCCATTTTGTCTGCTACACTCTCAAAAATCGTTCCTCAAATGTCTGCTAGCAGTGCAGTGGGAAGACAGGGGCAGGAGGAGGACAAGAGGCACAACACATGTTGCCTCCCTGTGTGGGATGTACCAAAGTCCTAAAGCCCATCAATAACGGAGCAGAAGTCCCTCTGTGCGTTAGTTCTGCATCTGCCTTTGTTTTGTTGGAGGTTTGGGCAGTGTGCCTGCCTTCTGAAGGAGGATGTGTAGGCCAGCTGGCCCGGCCGGGGGGTTAATCCCTGCCCGCATACTGCCACTGCTGAGCGATGCTAATGAATTAACAAAAAGCCTGTTGCTTTTCAGGAAAACGCACACTTTACCAGGCACCCTCTAAGGAGAACTGCTGCTGGCAGAAATGTGAGGCTTTCTTATAGGAAAGGTACTGAGACATCGAGGTTTCCATTGCTTTTGAAAGATAACGAGGCTGGTCTGAACGCCTCACTTTGATACCGTCTGCCCATTTCATCACTTCTGTCTGTAAAGTCCCTACCTGATTTTTTAAGTTATATTCAAATATGCTTCTCCAGACAAAAAGAGATATCTTTATAATACTGTTGCATAGGCTTTGTTGGTTTTCAAAAACATTAATTTTAATGCATACGATAATGGTGGGAAATGGGAAAAAAGAAACTTTGTTTGCAGTTTTTATGAGTTCAGATCTGTAAAACAGTAGTACCTTATCTTGTTGTTGCTCCAGAAAAACAGTTCATTTGGTGGAAAACACTTTAACCACGCTGAAGTTTTTTGTTGGGAAGTACCTAATTTGTAAGCTTCCAGTAAAAAAATATCCGTAAAATTCTTTTCAGGGTCACCCTTTAAAGAACAAACACACACAACACAACCAGGAGAGCACACAGCGTTCTGCAAACACTCGTCTGTTTTTCAGAAATAAGTGAACAAAAGCCAACAAAACCGTACAGGAACAATCTGAGGCATGCATAAATAACTTAAGAGTTTGGTTACAGAATGCCGCCTCGGTCCTGTCCAAAACCAGGAGTGGACTTTGCAGTCACCAACTTGGCTTCATAAACTCCTGTTACTCTTTAACAAAAATGTGGCTTTCCTCCAGTATCGCTTCCAAGTGACATGAACATGAAGTCTGGGATAAGAAATGTCAGGATACGTGGTTTGTCAGTTTTAGCCCCTGAAAATCAGGAGATCGCAGATGTTTGTGTTTCAGAGTGAATAGACAGACTAACCCGAATGTTTCTGGACTTCAGAAAAATGAGCTGATGCTTTTTCTTGCCGTTCTGAGTTCAGCATGTTTGAACTGCTTGTGCCGGTGGAGTATCTAGTGGGAAAAGCCCATTGTTTGTAAGGGTGTGGAGCGTCAGGAGTACAGGAAACATATATTGTGATTTGCACATGGGATTGTTTCAATTTCTCCTCTCTCTCATTTATTTTCAGGGCAGGGTTGAGTCTGATTCTGCTTTCAGAGCAGAACGAACCTTGCTGACTCTGATAAACCGGTTTTTACCCATTTGGAACCACACAGAGAGCGACGCAAGTGCAGAGTGTTCACACTTCTTTCCATGATGATGCTTTTATTTCCCATGGCCTTCCTGCCAGAGAGGTTGCTTGCAGCTTTTTGGTTTTGAGGAGCTTGCAAGGTGTAAGGAGTGCTCAGCCAGCCAGCCCTGGGGTGGAAGGGGTGGGCAAAAATGGGTGCTGGCCTCACAGCTGTGCTGAGCAGCATCTCCACCACTCTGATCAGCAGCATCTGAGGCAGCACGCTGGCTGAGGATTTGGAGCAGAGCGTTCCCATTCATCCATTTTAATAGCATTAAACGTGTAAAATGAATGCGATCATAGAACTGGAAACGGCAGCCCTTACTTCAGTGAGTAATCCCTCAGAAAGCAGCATGACCACTTGGGTGTGTAAGGGCTGCAGAAGGAGATGTCTGGTTATGATGGCTGTGCAGCTCTGCTGACAACTTTGTGCTGCTCTGTGGGCATTGTGTTATGTGTTACAATGAGTTACAGCGCACCTAATTGGGCTGTCCACTGTGTTCAGAAATGCATAATATTTTTTCTGAAACCTCAGATTCCAGATAAGATGATTTCACTGCACTGGCACTCGTTTTATTGAGTGTATTTTTATCTTGTGTACGTCCTTAGAGTATTAAACATCTGAAATCATAGGGATAGTCGAGATTTTATCTTCTTTCATGTAATAAAACACTTTATTGTTAACATGCACTCAAATGACCTACTTACATTGAAGCAAATCTTCATTTTTATTAGCATTCGCATATATTTGTAATACAAACAGCTGAGATGTATAAATTCCATTAATGTTTGATGACAGTTTTTTAGACAGCGTTGTTCTCCTGCATGTTCTCAAAACTGATCTCCTGTGCAGAGGGAGAATCCCAGCTTCAGCTCTGGTCTTCAGGCAGAGATCGCAGCTGGTGGAGGAGTATGCAGGAAAGTGCCTCATTTTCACAGGAAAACAATTAACCTGTCCATGCTGTTTACAGGTTGATATCTTGTTGTTGCTAAGCACCAAAGGGGGGGGGGGGAGGTAAGTGAGGAGGCTGCTTTTGAGTAGCATGGCTGTAGGAGCAGGATTGTTTCAGGGCTGGCAAAGAGCTGTTCGTGGTCTCACTTTTCTTGCTGCAGTATGCGTGTTGGAGAAAGCTGTCTCTGCTGGATGGGCTGCAGAGGCTGTGTGTGCCAGGCTAATCCCACCCAACGCTGTGTCCCAGCTGCTTCTTCCCCGCCTGTAAAAGCCCAATTTCTTCTCAGAGGACGATCTTTCTTGCTTTCCGCACAACCCTTTTCCTCCCATTTCTCTCCCCCACACCGCTACTGTTTTCTCTTGGGAAAATATTCTCTTCTGGTCGTGGAAGCCAGGAGGTAAATACTGCTTTGCCATAATGCCCTTCCCCCATGGTATTAACCGAGTGCCTTCAAGTGTTGCTGAGTTTTGTAGTCTGATTTTTAGGCAGATCAGATATAACTTCATGCATTAGCTTGCTTTTCTGAAGGCACAGAGCTATTAGCCTGGAGAAGTGCTTGCATTTTGGGCTGTTGATTGTGGGTGTGGGTGCAGGAAGGATGTGTAGGATTTCTGGATAGCGTACAGTTTGCCCAGCAGGAATGTGGTCTGCTATGACATAGATAATGGCAGTTAAAGTAGTGACAGTTCAAGCAGTAGCCTTTTAAGAAAGGAAGCTTTCAGACAAAAATTAGATATGTATCTTCTTTGTCAGTTAACTTATTCTTTCAGTTATGACATAAGAGATATTACTTTTGCTTAATGTAGGCATTGGTTACTTTATTTTTTATTAGATTTATGCTGTCATAGCAAATGAAAATGTTACATTTGGAAAACTGAGATGCTTGTTAATCCCCAAGTGGTATTTGAAACACTGCAGTAAAAACCTCATGGTTAGAAATTTGTAAGGAGCATTTGAATAATTTTAGTAAGTAACGTAAGGCATGGGTCTGTCATCTCTGCACGCTTCTGTAAGTCATGCACTGAAGAAAACCAAACTGAATAGATCCAGTGGGTTCGGTTCGAGAAGCCTCTTGCTTTAATCTCCTGTAACTAGCGCGCGGCTGAATTAAGTAGAATTACTATGAAGAGGATGTTTTTCAGCCTGAATTTGAGATTTGTAAAAGTGTAAAGCATAATTTCTTTACAAGACATTCCTCATTTGCCTTGTCCTCGGCGCTGTGATATGTATTCAACACATACAGGTAATTTGTTAACAAGGCCTTTTTAACACTTGGGACAGATGCGCGTACTGTTTTCAATCTTCATGGTTAATTATTCGATTTTGTATTTGATGATAGAACACCCTGACTCCTAATCACTGCTCATTGTTGGGAGTCCATTATATTCTAACTGTTTGAGTGCTCCCGTTGACCTTGAACTGACATTATAAGCTGTTTCTAATCTCTTCACTCTATATTTCTAATGCTCCTTTTCTTTCTCCCTGCTTTGTCTGGCGCCGTTTAGCATCACAATGGGGCTGCCCCTGAGCCCGGCGGCTGACTCTGCACGCTCGGCACGCCACGCGCTCTCGCTCATCGCCACAGCCCGGCCGCCCGCCTTCATTACCACCATCGCCAAGGAGGTGAGCAGGGTGCTGAGCTCCTGTGACACAGCAGGAAGCAATCATGCGTCCTGCCCTTCCTCCCCAGAAGGGGAAAGAGCAAGGATCGTGTTTGTATTCTTGCAAATCAGCCTTTCCAAATGACACACAAGTTATGATTGGGTTTGTACTTAGTCGGTTGAGTTATATCTTGGTCGTATCCTGGTCTACAGGTTGTTCAGACTTGAAATATAAATGTGTAAAAAATCCTGCTTTCCCTCGGCGACGCAAACGCCACCCAATTAAGCGTGAATTGAAGCAGAATGGGGACTTAGCCATGCAGGCCGGGGGCAAGGAGGGGGCAGTGCTCAGAGGTTGTTGTGGGTCGGCACTGTCTTTCCAGAGTCATCTGAGTGAACCCAGATGCCTGGAGCTTTTGCTTAGCTAGATGTTCAGCAGCAGGCCACAAAAAGCCTGTTATAAAGCAGGCACCTGCTTCCTGAGGAAATACGAAGAAAAATGTCACAATTATGTAATCAAAACCACTAAGCATTCGCTCATTTTGACCTGTAGTTTCATGAGATTAAGTAATACTCAAAATAAAGGTAGACCTTTGCTTAAAAACTGCATCAGGGATGACCGCTGGTGACTCTGCTCATAAGCAGGGGTGAGATATAATCAAAGTGAAGTAAAGCAAAGCGTTCTGCGTGGTGCAGACTCACCCCGTGTAACGTATTTAGTAAGAGTATTTAGCAAGTCCAAGTTTCCATGTGTAACCCTGCTCCTTGTAGGTGCACAGGCACACTGCCCTTGCAGCAAACACACAGTCTCAGCAGAATATTCACACCACAACTCTTGCTCGGGCTAAAGGAGAGATCTTGAGAGTCATTGAAATACTTATTGAGAAGATGCCTACCGACGTCGTGGACCTTCTTGTGGAGGTAAGGCTGTCGTACTGTATGGCTTTGTGGTTCTGATGCAGTAATGAATAATGTCTTGGCTGGAATGGCATCGTGACACTCAGAATCACAGAATCACAGAATCAGTAAGGTTGGAAAGGACCTATAAGATCATCTAGTCCAACCATCCACCTATCACCAATGGTTCTCGCTAAACCATATCCCTCATCGCAGCATCCAAACGTTCCTTGAACACCTCCAGGGTCGGTGACTCCACCACCTCCCTGGGCAGCCCATTCCAGTGCCTGACCACTCTTTCAGAGAAGTAGTATTTCCTAATATCCAGCCTGAATCTTCCCTGGCACAGCTTGAAACCATTCCCTCTAGTCCTATCACCAGTTACACGAGAGAAGAGGCCGACCCCCAGCTCACTACAACCTCCCTTCAGGTAGTTATAGAGAGCAATAAGGTCTCCCCTGAGCCTCCTCTTCTCCAGACTGAACAATCCCAGCTCCCTCAGCCGCTCCTCATAAGGCCTGTGCTCCAGACCCCTCACCAGCTTTGTTGCCCTTCTTTGAACACGTTCCAGGGCCTCAATGTCTTTCTTGCAGTGAGGGGCCCAGAACTGGACACAGTACTCAAGGTGCGGCCTCACCAGAGCTGAGTACAGGGGGACAATTACTTCCCTGCTCCTGCTGGTCACACTACTTCTGATACAAGCCAGGATGCCATTGGCCTTCTTGGCCACCCAGGCACACTGCTGGCTCATGTTCAGCCGAGCGTCAACCAACACCCCCAGGTCCATTTCCTCTACACAGTCTTCTAGCCACTCCGCCCCAAGCCTGTAGCGTTGCTTGGGGTTGCTGTGGCCAAAGTGTAGGACCCGACATTTGGTCTTATTAAACCTCATCCCATTGGCTTCAGCCCAGCTATCCAGCCTGTCCAGATCCCTCTGTAGGGCCTCGCTACCCCCAGGCAGATCGACACTTCCAGCCAACTTGGTGTCATCTGCAAATTTACTGAGGGTGCATTCAATGCCGTCATCCAGGTCATCAATAAAGATATTGAAGAGGACAGGCCCCAGCACCGACCCCTGGGGAACACCACTCGTGACCACTCGATTCTCTTGTGCACCATAAACCTTTTTTATGCGTGCCAAGGTTTGTTTTGTATCACCTAGCTTGTTTCTAAACTTAAAATTTTAAACATTTTTATGGCATTATTGTGGGGGGATCAAGCAAGAGAATGTGCTGGTGGTTACAGGTGTGCTCATAGGAGTAGTAGCTGAACATTCTGGGGGTCATTTGGACATATTAGCCTTTGTATTCATTGGTGCTAACAAGTGCTGGTGAAGAATGGTATGGACAATGCAGTAGTTTTGCAGTTTTGGTACATATTTTAAATTTAGGTTTTGAAAATGCAGTAAGGCATAAAAATGTTTTATTTTTGCCTTTCAGAACCTTTATTATGAAATATACTATACAGTGTCAAATAATTTTAACTTTTGTTTCCAAGGTTATGGACATCATCATGTATTGCCTCGAAGGATCTTTAGTTAAGAAAAAAGGTCTTCAAGAATGCTTTCCAGCCATCTGCAGGTAAGTTCTTCCCTCACGAATAATGTCAACAAAATAATGGGGGTCTCTGGCAAGATGCATTTCATACTTGGAGTGGAACAGTCTTTTGCAGGATACTTGCTTCTTAAAACAGCAAATCAGAAGAGTGGTTTTTAGCTTGCCTCTAATCCTTTACAGATTTTAGCTTTCTGCCACATCTGGCAGATAGGAACAGAAAAGAGAAGCATTAACAACCCTTTGTAGTTCAAGTATTGTGAAAGTCCAGAAAGAGGAAAACACTGTGCAGTCTCTTGGAAAAACTGTCCTGCTGCCCTGTCATGCGTTCTAGCTGGAACAGCTGCACAAGCAGACCAAATTAATTGGACAGCTTTCTTTCAAAGGGTTTATAAATATCTTTGTTGCTGTTGTTGCAGAAATGATAATAACATTCTTGAGTTACAAGCTAGATTCCAATATGTATGACCTGCTTGAGTGAATTAATTGACATAATCATGTACAGGCTGCAGAAGAAAAATGGACTAAGATGGTGACAACAGAAAATAAGGATTTGGTTTGGAGGTTTAGGGGAGCTTAGTGGTGGATTGTTTCCAGGTACAAGTAGCTTGTGTTGTGTTGACTTCTCCACACACCTTGGAGCTGAATTGCTGCCTGTTAGTAAGCTGAGATGAAGCTGTGAGCAGCCAGCTTAAGCTACGTGTCAGCTCTCCAGGTGTGACTGTGGGCCTACAAGCTCTCTTGCTTTCATTTGTAGATCTGTTGTCAGCAGCTCAGTCCTTCAGGAAAGTGTGTTCTCCTATTGGGAGCCAAATAGCCAAATAGCAAAGAAGTATCTAATTCATAGGGAGTTTAGGCCTGGCTCTGCTCTGCTCTCTGAAATGTCCTCCAGTGGAGAATTTTGAAAATAGAAGTTGTGTCCCTTAATGGCAATAGCTGACTGCTGTGATCTGTCAGTCTGTCGCTGGGCACAGCCCTGCAATTTTGGGTGAGCTTCTCAGGCCTGCCGGAGTTTGCTCCTCTCCCGCCACATCCTTGAGCTCTGAGCAGATTTGGGAAGCAGGGAACAAAAGCTGAGTTCAGGTAGCCCCTGCTGGGGGACGAGTGAGCCCTGTGGCAGGAAGTAGGAAACAAGGGCTGCTACTGAACTGGTTTTTAAAAAGATTTTTGAAGCTCTCATGCTGAATGCAAGAAATGCAATTGAAATTAAACCTCACGAAATCAGAAGAGCACTGCTGGTTTCTTTAGAGCTGCTCTGTGTGCAGATTCCCAGCCCCACTGATGTGGGGAGGGAGCTGAGCACCACTGTGTGCTTTGGTCCTGGGATGTTTCTGCTTGGCTCTGAGACTCTTTAACAGTAAAATGCAATTTATAACATGTGGACACTTACAGCATCTTAGAACTATGATGGACGTCCCAGTTATACCATTAAACCGGTACGACCAATAAATTGTAACTTTCGTCTCTCAACCATTACATTTTAATTTAATAAGCTATTAAAATATTGAGTAGTTTCAAGAAAGGAACTATTATTCTGTTGACAGATAAGACACTGATAGAGGTAGTTTTCCTTCTTCTTGATACTTTAAAAGGCTTAACGTAACACATAAATGCAAGGGCAAGTGGGAATTAATGCAAAAAATCTTCCCTTTCCTGTTGTACTTTTATAGTTACACGTTATCTTAACAGATTGTTAAATTACAAGTCATATTTCCTATTATACATAGTTATAGCCATTGTAAAAATGATGCAGCACCCCACTGACGTGGTCATTCAGCCCAATGGAAATTTTCATAAGATTTTAGCAAGTTGTTGAGCGTCTGGAGAGAGTCCAAGTGGAAGCACTTTGACGTAATCCTATTATTAATTCTATTAATATCTGCTGCCCTTTCTGCTGACCTGCATTACGTGCACACCTGTTGTGACTAAATTGTGTAGGTGCTCAAATACTTTCATTAGGTGTGCAAGCTGTTCTCTTTCATAGCCTCTCATAAGGCATTTCCACAGCGTTCTATAGTGACAAATATTTTGCTTGTTTGTCTCTTTGAAGGGGCGTTCGTATTTTCATAGAGCAGTAAAAGCCCACAGCTGTGAACAGCAGTGTGCTGTGTTGAGGTACCAGATTCTTTCCTTTCCTCATTTTTTTTTCCTTACTGTTGTACAAAAGTAGCAGTCTATTGCTAGTTGCTGTGAGCATGACTCAGTCCTGATAGGTGGCGATGAGGTAAATCCATCACCATGTGGAGTATTTCATTGCATATGACTGTGATGTGCGTTTTCTTTTCCCATTAGTGATATTTTTTTTAGTAGAGGATTGTATTACCTTTTGGCATCCTCAGTACCAACCCATTTCTTATAAAAATGAAAGTGCTGAAGTGCAATGCAAGGAGCGTGAGATATTTCTAAATTTCTTTAAAATTTTGAGGGGTAATATTGAAGGCAACAAAATTCTCTTCAAATTCAGCATTATCCTGATTCAGCAGCTGCACGAAGCTGAGTGGTCCCTGATGGACTGCGTTGGGTCAGGTCGTGCATTTAGTACAGTTTGCTGACTTCAAACCTTCTATGTAACGGCATCATCTCACATGGGAGTATAGATTAAATTTACAACAACAACTATTCTAGATTGCTTTTCACTAAGGAGCAGACTTGCAGAGAGAACATCAAGGATTAGACAAAGTGAGGTTGTACAACAGCATTTTATGCGTTGATTATTTGTGGAAACTTAGGAGAGCAGAACTGAAGGAATTTAAGGCCATTGGTGAGAGGTACTGCTGCATCTTTGTGAGTATGAAAGGAAATCTTCCCTTCTGCTTGGTGGTTTCTCAATTGATCTTTCATCACTTTTTGTTTGCTAACTAATGCGTAAGTACTTTGGGCAAAGATTTGGAGCATTCGAGGTCTGACAATGACTGCTTGGCTTTTCTCTCACTGGCCATCTGTCCTATTCCCAAAGACAGTTTTCATTTGGGAAGTGCAGGGAGAAGGATGCACGTGAGTTGCAGCTCACCCTTTGTTTTGGAGGCTGAGTTGGTACCAGCAATAGCAGCGCTGTTTGTTTGGGTCCAGCAGTGTTCCTCCAGCAGTTAAATTAAGCTGTCTCTTGGCTGACTGAAGTTTCCTTGCCGAGCAGTAATGGAGCAGCACTCAGAGTGAGGTTTCCATTAAGATGCTGATGGTGGATATGGATGCATCAGCTAGGCATGCAAAAATGAATCTGTAGCATAGCCGAAATATACGCTGGCATATCATTCTCTATTCAGCTCTGCCATTTAGAGGTTTAAAAAGGGAGGCAAAGGATTAAAATACTTAAATCTGTGGATGCTGCAACAATACTAAGCCAAAAGATAGAGAGTAAAGCTAAAGGGCTGACAACTGAATGTCAGCTGAAGGAGTAATGTTTTTTATAAAATTAAGCTCAAAAATGTTTCCTTGAAGCTTTTTCCTGCAAAGAGTCTATTGTTATGTAGACTGATGGATTCTTCTCAAAGAGAAATACTGACTCAGCTCTCTGTGTAAATGGGCATTTAAATGCAGTAAGGGGAGAAATGCTGTATGCTTACATATAGCAGTATGAGATATCCTCTTTCTAAATCTGTTGGAGAAGACAAGCGGACTGTGCCCATTCGGTGCTCTAACAGTAATAATAGGGATATAAAACTTCCTATGTAGAAACTTCCTGTTGTATTCCGTTTCACTTTTAATGATAAGTAGTGTGTTTTTCTGTAAGTTTAAATATAAATCCCGAGTTTGCTGCTTGTGTAAAAAAAGCCTTACAGGTAACCTTCTCCCTAGTCAACTGAGGCACCACTTTGTGTTGGTGATTGCAGCTCAATATAAAATAGGGAAAAATGTGAAAGCTCTCTTATTGTAGCCCCATGTATTATCCACTGTGTGGTGGATAACGTGCCCAGTGCCTCATGCTGTGGGTAGGTAGGTATCCACATGCTGTGGACTGTGTGGATATACCTGCATATCCACAGTACTGGGCACTGGGCACAACATGGAGCACCTGGACTTAGTCTTGCCTTTTTTTTCTGCATGAAAACAAATGCTTTTCATTTCCTTTCTGTTGTTTGTTTGTTAACACCATGTTTCATGCTGTTTTTCTTCCTGACTGCTAACATGTGCCATAGAAATGAGCGTATCAGCTGTGTAGGAGAGTGGTTGCTATGGCACTTTGGGAATCCATAAGAACAAGGAGATGGTTCCTTGCGAGATCTCCTGTTCAAGCCATAAATGTGGTCAGCAGTATATTTTGATAGAACAATTCTAGCGAGCTCTGGTAGAGTTTGCTATAATAAAATTTAACTGTAAAATAGAGATTTAAAAGGAAATGCAGTTGACAGTTTTCACAGATCTACTTTTCCATTTAGAAGAAAAGTGCAAGTGTGTTCCCAAGTAGTTCGGTCTGAAATGAAGTCTCTGGCACTCTCGTGTTTCAAGTACCAGGAGTTCTTTGAATTTTGCAGTTGTTTGTGTTCAAATCCATGGCATACATTCCTGCTGAACTTTAAGGACTGCCACATGCTTCTCAGCTCCTTCTCACCTGAACTGTACTACAGGGTTACAGCTAATTTGGTGGATTGTCCTTTTTTTTTGCTTTTAAATCACTCAGGATGTTAGGATTGTCTTCTTCAACCACTGACCTCCAGGTTAAGGTGGTGTTGAACTGTAAACAACACAAGCACATGGATGTTCAGGGATAGTGTGTTTATTACATAACACATTGGTGTTTATTACATAGCTTGTTCCCAAACTCAGCAGAGTTGTTTAACAGCGTTGTAATAAAACCAAAAATGAATGAATCTGTTACATCTCTGCAGTGATACATCAAGCATCAGTTGGCTTTGTTTGCTAAATGTCGACGATGAAAACTGGCAGCTGATGGATTTTTAAGTAAAATCCTGTTCCAATGTTAACGTTAATTACCCAATGGCATTGCAAATTAAAGTTAACGTCACGCAGGCAGGTCAGATCTCACCTGTTACTTGTTATGATGTTCAATTCAGGTTCTACATGGTCAGCTATTACGAGCGAAGTCACAGAATAGCAGTTGGAGCTCGGCATGGTTCAGTGGCCCTCTACGACATCCGGACTGGGAAATGTCAGGTAAATAAATCATTGTGATTTCCTCCCCATAAAGCGTGGAAGTTATTGAAAGGGAAGAGCAAAGAGCTCTACATCTGTTGGCATGCTGGGCTGCTGGAACATTATGGATAGTGCTAAGGGGATCAATAGTTTAATGAAGGACTCAAGGTGTATAGGGTCCTACTGTCTTTATTCACTGGAACTGAATGGGTGCCACAGATGGGTTAATAATGGAAGCCTAAAGTTAGGTGATGGCCATGCTCTGAAGTAATTGAAAAATCTAATTTTAAAAAGTTAGACTTCATAGCAGTATGCTTATCTTCTATACAAGTCACAAAGGAAATCTACTGGTTGCTTCCCCCTAGAACTCCTCTCTATTAAATGGCATAATGCTTCTGTTTGAGGTATTTACACTTTTCTGATGTTAAATAAGATACGTGTTTTCTTACCAGTGATGTAGAAGAGGGTATGCTTGAGGATAACATTGAAATGAGTGCTTGATTTGAATTTGCTTGGAATTAAAAATGTTTTGGTAACAAAGCATTTACCTTTTCTGAAATGTTGAGTGCTCTTTACTGTTCCTCATGCTTTGTGAGTAGCTGTTACTCCACACTGAATGTCAATAGTAAAGCTGGAATAAAGCACCTGCTTTTTGAATCTGCCTTATTAATTGGTTTTGTTTGTTAGTGGATTTTTGTTTGTTTGTTTCGGCTTGAGGATTTCTTTGGTCTAAATGTAATGGTTTTGTGTAAAAATGCTTTTTCTTTCTAAACTTGGACTAAAAGCACAAATCCTTAGTCCTTCGAAGGTCTGTATTATAGACAAGGTAGAATGGATTTCTTCCTGATAAATCTACAGTGTCACTTAATACTTTGCTGGCAGAACTGTATTCTTAGGTACACGTCTGGTTCATTTTGTCTTCTGAAATTTTGTCTTTTATTTCACAAATGTAGTAGCTGACAGTATGGTATGTTTTGGTATTCTCTGTTAGGACAGCTGTCTTGTGGAAGCTGAGCTGGCCAAATTTATTTTATAAAGAGCTACCTAATGGAGGCAGAGAGTATCGGTAGGCTGTTCTATTTTGTTTTACAATGTCATTTGAATCATGATTTATTAATTTAACTATAAAATTAGTCCACAAGAACTGCTGTTTATTGATATATGAGATGTACTGAGCATTTTTGCTGCCTTGCAGTCCGGTATCAGCACCTAGCCATCATCATGCCTTGCTGCACAGAGCTCTGTGAATTCCCTTTTTTGAACACACAAGCTGCATTACTTTTTTCCCAGCTATTCAGCAGCCAGCATGACAAAGCATCTGGTTGCTGGACGTCTCCTTCTGGCCATTAAGGGGCAGTGACCATGTTTCCTTGCTGTGTGCATCATTACACTGAAAATTAAGAGTGCCGAGTCCAGATAAGCCTGTGAAGTCCTGTCATCTCAAGCCAATGGCTAATTCTTTGTCATTCTGCAGAGGGAAGAAAGAAAGAAAAAAAAAGGGCACAACTATACACTTCTTCTATTCTCTCTGTCTTCAGAGCACAAGGAGATAGGTGACAATGCCCATCCTTCCTTTTAGTGGAAGTATGTAACCGGTGTTATCATCCTTGCATTTAAACCTTTGTCTCATTCATACTTCATCTACAGAACTGGTTCCAGGTGGTTTGTCAGGATATGGAGTAATTCTGAATTTTTTTTGGTCTCAGTGTTGAGTTCCAGGTGATTCTGCAAAACGATGTGCACAGTCTGATTGCTACAGCAGTTTTGCAAAAGACCAGAGGTGCTGACAGACAGGACAGAAGTGTGCTCATAGCTGCATGCACGTCCATGGCAAGACCTTCCATGAAGCCATCCCTGACTTGATATGCTCTGGTTTGGCGGGCATACTAAAACACCTTCCTTTCCCTTCACTTTTTTCTTCAGTTCTTTTAAAATGGAGTGGTCACCGCCATCTATCTATTCCGAAGGTGATTGTGCATAGCTGACGTTTGCAACCCTTTTATCCAAAGTGCTGTCTCTTCCATGTTAGCTGACGTCCTGTTGTGTTGGGTTCCTGGAACTAGCCCCAGATTTCTGCCAGTAAATTGCCTGAATAATTCACTGCCTTAATTTGATGTGTTGGTGAACGCGCACAATACTTGTTTTCTTACTTTCTTAGTAAGCTTCTATGGAGAGCAAAGATAGGTAAGAAAGGGGTCCTTTGCAGGCTTTATTATTATTCAGAAGATCAGAGAAATCTGCTGAGAGACAGATAGATGACTATTAGGAGGCAACGCCATCTATTGGATACAAATTTCTTACTCCAAATCCAATCTTTTGAGTTATTTCTTACAGGTAAAGATTTCAATCTGCTTAGGAGGCACGAAATAAATACAGGATTGTGTAGAAAAAGATGTTTCAGAAAGCTCAGCATTTTTTTTTCTTAAAGTTCAAAATATTTTAATTGGTTTGCTCAAGCATCAATTAGAGCACTTAGCTGGGAAGTATCTTTTAGCAAAAGTTTGAAGTAGATATGAGGGGTTTTTTGGTTACCCCTGTCATAATTGCACTCATCATTAACTGAGGTGGGAGCTGAGATGGGCACAAGGGGAGAGCAGTGAGCCGTGGGCATTGCAGGGGCGCCTCTGTGGGACAGCAGGCTGCAACGCCTGAGGAGCACGGGACTTCTGGACACCCTCTGCTGTGCTTGAAAAGGGATTCAGGAATAGCGATGGGTTAAAAATCAAGGGCTGGAAGTCTTTCATGT
Organism: Pavo muticus; assembly: GCA_016647715.1. Lineage (NCBI taxonomy): Eukaryota > Metazoa > Chordata > Aves > Galliformes > Phasianidae > Pavo > Pavo muticus. The sequence goes on from JACDJE010000204.1 coordinate 1,674,365, forward strand.
ATTCCCACACCAATATAATTATGGTTATTTAAGTCTTTACTCCAGCACTGACCTTTAGCTTAAATAACCGTTTCCTTTCCTTGGCTGTTGCCCTGTGCTTTTACAGCCTTTGTTCTGTACGGTGAAAAGAATAGAGGACTTCAGAACTCCTTCACCAGAAGGTACTCTCTGTTTTGTTTCATCATCATTAGACATATTTTTTTTTATTTATTCCAATCACACTCCCCAGATCCTATTTCCTTCCTTACCTTTGGGAAAGCACTGCAGAACTTTGAATGGAAATTTTTATTGGAATATTTTCCAAAATGAAGCTACATTTGCTTTACCACCAAAGCCAGCCGAAAACACCACCGCCACCTCCTGCGGGTCCGGGGGAAACGACTGCGACGAGGAGCACTTGGCAGCAATCAATCTCATCCATCATGTGCATATCAAACCACACAAACTCTGCTCGCTCAGCACAGGAGCAGGACCCTTCCTCCCTGCCCGGAGCAGTGCTGCAGGGCTGGCGCGGGTCCGCTCGCCCCACGGTGCCGGAGCCCTCTGCATGAGAGCAGGGCTGCAGCGCGCTGTTCCCCCGCTGCTGGGGGCTGCCCTGAATAATTCATGAAAATATAATCCAATAACTTACAGCTGTGCATACGGAAATAGTTAACGTGAGGAAAATAAGGCTTAAAATGTTTTGGTTTTGTATCAGTCATGCTAAAAAAAAATATATATCCAAATATTTGTCCCTTTTCAATCTCGATAGCAAGATCTGCGGTCTGAGTAGGGTGGCTTTTTGGTTTTGCTGAGATTGTCACTTCACCATTTGTACTTTATAGAAAATTCTGTAGCAGTTGCCAACAGCAGAACAAACCTATCCTAAGTAAGCGCCCGGTTAGATGTGCTTATGTTATTTTTACACGATAAGTGAAATGGGACAGGAATTTTATCATCCCCTGGAAGGAGAACGGGAGGCATTTTTGGCTGGAATAAATGAAAACAGAAGCATTTTGTGAGCTTTTTTTCCTTCCAGCATATTTTTACTTTGTTTTCAAGAAAGGTGGTTGTACACGATGACCGAGAAATTACATCTAATGATTAATAGAATGATGGATGTCAAGAATCACCTTTTTTAACAAATAATAAATCAACATTCACGTATGATAGGTTTTTTTCCGGAGAAATTTACAATATTAGTATCACTTATTTAACAAGGTGTCAATTATTAATACTGCCAGGAAAATGCTGCCTCAGAGCCAGTTGTCTGCGTTTTCGGTATTTTGTGTTTGGTTTGCATCACTGCCACAGCACAGATGCATCTATTAATGCGTGATTTCCACTTAATAATTTAAAAGACAGATGATTAATTATCGTACTCCAGATTTTAAACTGCTCTGTGTTAAACTCTTTCTTTCAGGTGTATGTCTTATTCGTTTCAAGGGGTCTGGATTTGAGTTTATTTTTAAGGATGTAATTGGAATGAAAATTACAACCGGGTTGTATTCTATCATGAACTTTCCAGATAGATATTTTTTGGTATCTAATTTCTTCTGTAATTTAATAGTGAGGTTGGGCTCTCTCCCCTCCTCTCCTGTTTATTCGATGTTTTCCAAGCATTGCCGTGCTCCGAGCGCATGGCGTTACAGCGGTGCAAGTTTGCATCCATTTGTTTTTAGGGTGCCCTCCGCAGCGTGCTGCGGGGAGCGGCGCCGGGCAGTGTCCTTCCCATGGCTGTATTGATTTGCCCTTCAGCTGTTTGCAGTGCATAGAGAACCCAGGGCCTTGTTGTTGATTATCTACACAATGTCTCGGTGAACATTATTGACCCATTGCCGCTTGCTGCCTATGGCTCTTGATTTTTCACACCGTCTCCATGACACTCATAATAAAGCATACTATCTTATTGCTACTCAGCTCTGGAAGCCAACTGCTCTACCCGTAGAACAACAGCTGCCTTTCTGGAGAGCATTTTATTTTAAGTGGGGCAAAGATTTGCTGCAGTTTTCAGGCTCTGTGCCATTTTGGTGGGGACCTGCATTTGGTAGCTGAGCTCCGTCCTGCAAGATGTCTGCTTGCTTGCAGAAAAAGCATCTTGTTTGATCTTGCATCCTTTTCTTGCAGATTTGAGAGACACTTTATGTGGGTCTGCATCTAAACTGCGGTAGAATAATCCAAACATTCCATGGGGGTTTAAAAAAAAAATACTGCTAGGAAAAGTAAGACAATATTAAAACATCAGGATCGCTTTTAGAATGCTCAGGTATTAAATTCTAAACTGATAGTGGTAAATATCAAACAATAGAGCTTTTTTGCTTCAGCTAGTAAGTGAGCTTTTTTCGAATTCATTGAATTGTTCTTTATTATAAAATAACTTGCTTGACATTATGGAGGTAAACACTCTGTAATAGTGACATCTGTTACAATTATACTATTTTAATTTAGATTATTACTAACTACCACTGGGGCAATGGGAAGGCTTTCTTTGTTTTTACATAAGAGTATTTACCAGTGGAGGAAATTTACAGTATTTAACTGCACTAGGAGTTCTGTTCTGAAGCTTAAATTAGAGTTATTTAAAATATTAGCTAATCTTTGACTTATGCTTGGAAATAGTTAGGCAGTTTTTACCGACGAATCTCTTCAGCATTTTCCATCGTTGGAAAAGTGGTGGTTTTGTGTCGAGAATATTTTAAGCCCTTCAAAGTCACATTTTCCTGAGGCAGATGGTGGAATGTAAGGGATCTGGAGGAGGACCGGAGTTGTTCCCTGTCAATGAGCAGCCTTCTGGGGAATGCACCTGCAGCGCTGCGGGAGGACCCGGCTTCTTTGTAAGAGCAGATATTTTATCTCTTTTTAATAGTGCCTAGTACCACATCCATCAGTGTGGCATCAGCAGTCTCTAGAGCTGCATTTAGTATTTTACCGTGTATTCATCACCAGAGACATCTCTCTCAGGAAAGCCAAACTGGAGATGGTGGGAGCTGACTGACGGGTGGATGGGGGTGGTGGGAGCGGAGGCCTGGAAGAGTCCCTGCAGCCTCCTGTGTGGGGCAGAACACTCGAATCCAACACTGCAAGGCAGCAACTGCTTTCAGCAGATCATCAGTCTTGGTCTTAAACTTTCAATGGTGTAAAACCTACTAGAGTCATCATAATTTCTTTCAGCAGCTAATTACTAAGGGTAACCAGTTGTGATCTCCTTGGCTACATCACTGAGGGCTCTTTGCTTTGGCTGAGAGTCCCAGCCTGCATTTTATTCATGAGGTTTTTTGTTTGGAAAAGGGGGTTGTTTCTGTTGCAATCTGTTCTTTTGTCTGAAGAGAAAACTCAGTTTTAAGTGAGGGCCTGGAAGTGTGCATAAGTAACATGTGGTGTGTATAACCTTGCCTATGTATTCTGTTTTTTCCAGAAAGAGGACATTAATTATCATTGTCGTCCTCAGTGTCTTCATTTGTCTGTTCGTTTCAAGACCTCAGTGTCAGAGATGAGAGATCTCAGAGATGAGACAGAGATCTTAAAATGAACGAAATGAGGCAGCAGGAAAAGGGGGTAGGAGATGGCCTGCAGGTTTGGGGGCTCAACTGTAACACGCTGAATTGCAGTGCAGGTATTTGTTTGGTTTTGTATTGGTTTTCATGGCCTGGTAAGTGTGAGAAGTTAGTGCCCCAGAGGTAAGAGTGATGGGTTGTTCTGCTGATGCCAGGTGGCTGTTTTCGAGGATGAGCTGTGATGCAAAAAGGACAAATGCCTGATGTGCGACCAAGGATGCCAGGCCTTGCCACAGCTCAAGGATCTCCCTGAGCAGAAGGTCATGGGGATGGGCTTATCCCATGGGGTGTGTCATGGTGGCCGAGGAACCTGGGACCCATCTTTTAGAGATAGCACTGCGTGGAAGCACCCAATCTCACAGAATCTATTGAAATGCTCTACCCAAGTGAGGTTCTGGCCCAGAAAATGCGAAATCTACGTTCTTCTTAAAATTCATATTCTGCTTGTTTGTGTAACTTCTGACAAATTTCTTCTGATTTCTGTTTCTAGAGAAACTGAGTGATAGCTAAGAAGAAAAAATATACGGCTGAAATCAACTCTACATTTTTCCTGTTTAGGTTGCAGATTAATCATGCTGTGCTCAAAACTGAAAACCCCAAGCACATACTGTATATATCCTCATTCCATGCCCTTAATTCTATTCTGAACAGAAATTATCTTAAGAAAAGGGCTGAATAACATTAAAAAAAAAAGCTGCTAAGTGATTAGGGAAATGCACGTGTGGGCTTTTAAAAAACTTTTTCCCCCTTTTTTTCTGTGTGTTCTCGTCCAACTTTTATTGTGGATAATAGGAAGCTGCCTACACTGAAATAGGCAAATATTTGCTGAAAGTGACTCTCTTGTTTCTGCCGTTTTATTCGTTGTTATGCAGAGATGGTCCTTCGTAGGCAGACCTTTTATTTGTACAGCTTTAAGACCCAGCGTGGTCCTTGGTTGCTGGAGCACAAGGGTGTGTTTATAACAATCCATGAAACACGTTTGCTGTAGTTCTTTGTCTGCTGACTTGCGTAGTAACAAAAAGATGCTTGATGGTGTGAAGTCGCTCTCCACTTAAAGCAAGCTATTTCAGCAGGGTTTTTTGAGCAGTCAAAGCTTTTGAGTGTATGCAGAGCTCCCTTTGACTGAGTCATAGTTATCAGGTATTGCAAAGGTTAAGCTTTATCAGCTGCACAAAAAAAGGTTGAGGTTTCATCAAAAACTTCCATCCGCACAACCTGTCGACCACAATTTGATGATGATTATTGATTATTTCACAGCCTTTCACTCACTCTGGCACTGCGGCCAGCCTTGATATACAGATAGGGCTTCAGTCCAGCTAAAATAAGACTCCATCTTGATAATGGACTGAGATGAGATACTGTTATTTGATAAAGATAATTGATGTTTCACAGTGAATTGGAAAACAGTTCTGAGTGCACCAGTTCTGTGGCTCCTCCGTCTGCAAATGTGGCCATTGTTTACAAAACACAGTAGAAGACAGCAGTTAAACCACTCAGTGACACTGCTGGTGCACAAAGCACACCGTTTTAGGATGGTTGGCAATTTCTAACCAAAAATAAAACCCTCAAACGAAGAAGCACTATTTGTTATTACGCGGTCAGGATGGAGTTCTGGAATGTATATGTAGCATAGCGCTGGTGAGACACCTTGAGCATCTCATTTCTGCTGCTTGAATGTACTTGATAGTTTGTTTCAGGTGAGCTCATATTCTGTAACCTTTCTTTTTTTATCATTTATTTGTGACGCTTGAATTAAGCACAACGCGATGTGAAGAAGCTGAAATTGTCAGGTGAAAATAAGGCATAGCGTCTGTATAGATCTCATCACTCTCCCGAAGTTTTAGCTCATTAGCTTAAAGCAGTGCACGCTTTTGGTCTTCCATGGACGCCTTTGTTGACTGCACATTCTCAGCCTCTGGATTTGAATTGATTAAGGTATCACTCCTTGCAAGTTCCGGTCACCATGTTCTCTTAGCCCTATTACAACCTTTGTAACCTCTAATTAAGCAATAGAAGATGGCAGGGAGTGGGGTTATCATGAGATAATGACACCCCAAGTGTGTTGTGTGGCACAAGGTTCATCTGTGTGTTCATAATCCTCTGGGGGAGTGATTATCTAATGATAAACGTAGCACATTGCAGCTCATTGATGCCACTGCAGTGTGCTCATGCCGCTGTCGTCCTGACTGAGTTACGCTTCCCATTCCAAACATCACTTTTTTCCATTGATTTTACAGACTGACAATTTTGAGGCTTTCTTAAGCGACTTACGTACTGTGCAAAGTCATGGCCCTGGAGTCATACCTTTTTCTTTTTTTGGTTAAATATTTGTTAAGAATGTGGGAAAAAAAAAAGTGTAGTAATTTCTGCTGGACTAAGAACACACTAGCTGGTTGGATGCAATTAAAAGCAAAGTTATCATCACCAAGCCCTTGAAATTCACCTTCTCCTTTCTTTAGAGGTGCATTAATACAGAAAAAGAATGATACTGTACTTTTTTTTTTTTTACTTGAATACTGAATCAGTGTTACCAGACTGTAGAGATGTATTTCAAGTAACTAGGTTTTAGGATACATGATTATTATTGACTTTGGAATAATGGCAAAATATTAATGTCTGAAAGATGTTTGATAATATTTTGCTTGTCAGATTCTCTAGCACTATTTTGTAGCCAAAGCAGACTTAGAGTAGTTACTCATTAATTATACTTGTGATAATGTATAAGAACTCACCTGGTTTCTTGCTTAGGGGACCTTTTCGCATCATACAGGTGAGCAGCAGGCACTGCATCTCATTTGTGTGAGCTGTCTGCCCCTGAATGGCTCCCAGTGAGACTTCTCAGTAAGTCTCATCCATGGGACTTCTCAGTAAGTTTCTCGAGTTGCCTGTATGTGGAACCCAGAATCCTGGGGCCGATACAATTAGCCCTATCTGAAGTTGTTGGTGAATTCTTGCTGGGCAGCAGATACTGGTCCAAAATCCCCAAATATTTCGTTCATACAAGCTGTTAGGTTATTCTTCCTTTAAAAACCTAAGTGTTTGGGTACAAAGCAGGGGTCTGGCCCTAACCCAATTACTAATCAAGGCTTTACTCAAAATGTGAGAATTAAGTCTGCTACCTGTTGTTGTGTCTTCTAGGCACCTTAATAGTGTAAGAGGTCTCTTTCAGAAAATACACGTTCTTCTCATCCCATGGGATTCAAACTGAATGAGTCCTCCAAGTAACTTACTTTTGATGGGTCTTAGTATTAACGAGATTCAGGGATGCTATCATCAGTGTTAACCACCACATGTACTGTATCAGAGGGACCAGCTGAGAGCAGGGCACCGTCCCTTTTAGCACTGCACAAACAAGGCTCTAACCCCAGGGTGTTAGCTGCTGATATAGGCACCACAGAAAAAGGGAGCAACAAAGGAGCAGAACAGAAACAGAGAGAACTGCTGTAGCATGTTCTTGGATTTCTTATGCAAGTCTTTTCACTGGCTGAACTAGGCATTAAGTGAATGGAAGGCAGAGGGAAGAAGGAGTAGGGTTGTGACACAAATGATAGGAAATATGGCAAAAAAGCTCAATAACATAAGAAAGTGAATGATAGTAGTGAAGAATCTAGAAAGTGCTTTCATAATATCAGTGCCTTTATTCCTCTGGCTTAAAATTGGATTCATGCTGTGAATTTGAACATCCCCTATCATTCAGCCTTGAGAATTTGTGTGTTGGTGACACGTGAGCAGTTAAGCATTTAAGTATTTTGTTGTCTCTCCCAGTTCGAAGAGTTTTATGGGAAAATATCAGCATACCTCCAATACTATTCTCATGCTTTAGGGGTTCAGCTCACGTTTGGCTGTTCAGCTCTGCCTAGGTATTTTGAATGACTGTGCATGTGTTCCTGTTGGCTGTCTGGCTCCTGTGTTGGAAGCATGAAGAATTTCCTCTGAAGACAGAAACTCTTCACCTGCACTGGGTAATAGATAATACAGGGATTCTGAAGACATGGTCACCAAGATCTAGTGCCAATTTTACAGATATTCACTCTTTGTTATGAAGAGATTGTATCTTACATGTAATGCTGCATGGAGAGCTATTGGGCAAATTTTCTGCTATCCATCCATCCGAGTGCTGTTGAGCGGCCTGATTCTGCACCCTGCAGAGCTTTCACCTGCACTGGCCAGGCAGAACACTTAGAGAAATTAGGATCCAGCCTCATTCATTCATGCTTTTCATGAGGTCATTATGACCTAATTTATTTATTGAGTTTGCTTGTAGGCTTGTTTAGGTCTGTGGGAAATGCAGGCTGTTCCGAGTGAATGGCTGATACTGCTCTCAGAAGGATCAAGATGATGATAGTTCCAGCCAGTGTCAACCTACTGCTGAGAGCACTTGACTTCACCAGAGGCCTTTGTGTTTTTCTGGGGTCAAAAGCAGGTGGCAGTGGTCAAGAGAAAGAGTGACTCTCTTGATCTTCAGGCCATGCTGCTTGCAGCAGCTTGGTTCTTAGCATTGCAGCTGCACTGTGGGACTGAGGCTATCTGGGAATTTAATAGGAGTGCACTCCGTCTATTCCTTGATGTCAAAGACACTAAAGAGGACAGCTGTGGGACAGACATGCAGTCCTCCACCTGGCAGCAACCTGATCGTCCTGGCAAGCTTTTAGCAACCTAGCTCTGCACCCGTACAGACTTTGTGTCCTCAGCTGGGGTCTGACAGTATGGGTAGCATGTGCCTACTGCTTACTGATTTTACTCATTCATTTATTGAGTGTTCCAATTATTTTTATAGAGAAATTAAATTTGAAATGGAAAAGTGAAGATAGGAGTGAGATTGGAATTTGGTATTTATGGAAGATTGTGTCTGAATGTAAGTAGGAAGAAGAAATGACACTTGGTATATTTTATTAAATAACTATTCTAAGACTTTTTTGGCCAATCATTTTGGCTTTTTTTATTTGGCTTATATTTGTACTTCCGATTCCTCACCCATGTTGTCTCCAAAGTGGCGAAGGCTTTTCATTGTGAGCCCTTCTTTCTGCTGTTGGGAAGCACGGAAGCAGAGGCGGACCTCAGCTCCAGCCTGCCCGTCGCTGTAGTGGTGGCTGTGTATTTCAACATGCAGTTTCTGAAAACTTGGCCTCCTGTAAGGAAGCCTGCTGAAGGCAGTGCCATTGCTTGCTGATAGCTTTTCTAAGCACTGAGTAGAATCAGTGCTATTGGTCTGGGTGCTCTGCTTGGCTCTCTGCAAAATTAAAATCAGGGCTTTGACAGTCAAAGCAGGATTTGAATTGTGCCTAATATTATATTTCTGTACCTAGAAGCATTTTCAAATTTCTTATCCAGGGCAGAAAATTGTTTAATACTATATTTGGAAGGAGTAGTTGCTGATAAAGTTGCTTGCTTTAGTTAAGTTTAATTAGGAAATAAAAGACAGTGTACTCTAGTACGGAATTTTATAGGTAGTAAAGGAAAGATAGCCATCCTGTAATCTGAACGTGTCTGTGCATTTATTGACACTGCTATGCTGGCAAGTTCAGATGAGCCAGGAAAACTTGTTAATAGAGGCACGCCTTCTCAAATTGCAGATAAAAGATAATTACTGAATATAGCCTTTTAATTTGCAGGCAGGAGCCCTTTTCTCGTGGCAGGAAGGGGAGGGTTGCACTGTGCTGCCCACCAGACAGCGTAGCACGTGTGCAAGCACAGTGAGGGCAGCGTGCTGCTGCTCCAGAAGTCCATGGCATGTACTGCCTTTGCTACAAACAGCCATATTAATGTGCAAGGAGGCGGGGAATGCTTTCTGTTTGGTTTAGTTTGTCATCTGACTTATATAAGCAATAGCAAAGTTCGCAAGGCAAAATCCATAGTAATGTAATACGAGGTAGTAATAAGTGCATTGCTGGCAAGCGGGGCAGAAATTTAGGGGGATGTGGTTCAGCTGTGCCAGGGCTTAAACACACTCAGATTGTCCTCGGTACAGCCTGTGTTTCAGATGCAAGCCTCGCTGTAGCTCTGCTTCCATTCCTTGCAGAAGGAAGGCGACGTGCTGCTGATACATGTTCCCCATGGGCTGCAGTAGCTTTACCCTGAGCTGATCTTTCTAAAGCTGCCTAACGATACAGTTGAGGGATTCTGTGCATTTTCATTGTAACAGGAAGAGGTTTTAGCCTATCAACAGCAAATCCCAGCTGTGGGAGGGATGTGGTAACAAAATAACCATCGTTTTCAAGTTTCTCAAATGTCTTTCAAAAGCAGTGTTTAATTATGCCCAGGTGGTTATGCTGGTGGCAGTTTAGCAGTGTATTTAATGGAAATGGACCTTGCTGATACTCTTCTGCATGGGGAGGTTTACCAAGGTGTGAATTTACAGCACTCCTCTGCATTAACCCCACTTGGATATTGTTGATCTGCTTCAGGTCTGCCTCTGTTCATTGTAGATAAATCTACCTTTTACATATAATTCTATTCATTAAGCTACAAATAACCAATGCAGACTGCCAGTCTTCCCATAGAATGCACTATTAATGAGTGCTGTAACTCTGCTCTAGCTTTCTGGCTTGAACAGGCAAAATAATGAGGTCTCTGGATTCACAGAGCTTACTCTTTAGATCAGCAACAGTAGTTTTTGTTCAGAGTCACTTCTGTCCCTTTCTGTACTCATTTCTAGTTGGTGTGGAGACTGTTTTAAAGGAACTTGCATGTTCCTGTGTGCATATGGAGTTTGCAAGTACAGGAACATCTTGTTGGGAGGGGAAAGGCAGGGACAGGTGTCAAGTGAAGGCTGTAAATCCAGGTGCAGAAATTAGGATGGGCCTTGAATAATCAAAGTTAGTAAAAATTAAATAAGAAACTGATTCAGCTACAGCTTTCTGCTTAACTCTTGTGCCTCAGCTGTTGACGTCAAGATGAGGATAATCAATTCCACTAAGGATTTTTTTTCCATTCTGAAGTGATACAATTCAGTATACAAAAGTCAAATAGACTGGAAAAAGATATTAAACTTACTGACCATCTCTGAGGCCACCCACCCCCACTGAGTTAAGAGATTTATTACAGCACTGGGTTTGTAGCGTCTGTAGAAGTAGAGACAGAAGAAAAGTAGGCATTAAGATTTTATACTGAGGGCCATAAAGAAGGCTGAGTTTCCATATATCTGAACTTATACCTAATTTAGCTGTTACTTCCTATTCAGACATTATTTCCTGCACAAAAAGTAGTCTCAACTCATCTTTTTCCCTCTTTAAAAAGAAGCTTCTCTAGGGAACCATCCAGGTGGGAAGTGGAAGAAGGCTTTTTTATATTTCATTGTATCTAGAGCAGCTGAGTGGAAAAAAGTGGACCTGCTTAATGGAAAAAAAATAAAAGTAAAAAAAAATCTTGTGTATTTTTCCAGATACAGTGACATTGCATTACTAATTGTAAGCCATCTACCACCAGGCTACTAGAAATGCTCTGTGTCCCTGCCACTGCGTGCTCCAGTGGTAAACCATCGCAGAGGTCAGAGCATGGCGGCGGAGGAGAACCATCCTTTTGGTCAGTGAGTGTTATGGACCTGGCAGTAAGCTGGCACAGGGAGAAGGAACACTCTGTGTGCTTACATACAGTGTTCTTGTTAACTCAGTTCAGGGCATTGTTCCATTCGTGGTCAAATTAGAATTTTTAATAGCTCCTTCTTTCAATAGGGACTGACTTTTTATTGAAAATGATGGGTTTTGAAGATCTGTGTCTGTAGGAGAATGCAGTCTCTCACTGCTGTCTGTGGTGCTGTGAGCCACATGGAGTTTTGATGTCTTTACCAGGGTTTCTTATGTTTACAAAAGAGTCTCATCTGGGAACATGATAGTTTTATTGCAGTGCACTGATAAGGTTGTATCAAACTCGTGTGTTTGCTAGGAAAATAGTGTCTTCTCCTGAAATCTGTTTTAATAACACTTTTACATTAGGTGCTTCAATTCTTGCTTTTTAGAACCGTGCTGTAACTGCCTGCTCAGAGCTCGCCTTTCTGCCTAGTGGGCAAGTTTCTCCTGCCACAGCAGCTTGGAGGCCTTCTTAATGCCCCCAGATATCCCCAGACGAACGGGGTTTGCTGGTGATCCATCTGATGGGCACACAAACCCTCACCTCCACCCTCTCTGTGCCCTCCTGACATGCGATCTGCTGATGGCTCTTAGACCACGTTGCTCGCACTGCTATTATTTATTGTGTTTTAATTGTGTCTTCCTAACAATTTAGACAGCTATTCCCATTAAGGGTATGATTTGCATTTTGAGAGTTGGTTAGATGAAGTCCATGTAATAAATGGTAAATCCATTCCGTGTTGTGATTTTTTGGAAAGCATTCAGTGTCTTTTCTCCCTGTAAAGTGCTCTCCGGTGCTGGAATATCAGCCCAAACTTCCTCACATCCATTCAGCATCACTCTTGAGGGATTTGTGGTTCAAGATCTGAAACTTCACCGCACTTAGCAGCAACGCATCTGCAAACCGTGAGGCCTGGCATTTGTCCAGCACAAGCTCTTTTCCTGATGCCTATCCATATTTTGTAATTTTTTACACAAGCTGTTTGTAATTGTTAAGATAACCCCCTAAAGTAGGGATTTAAAGTAATTACATTTATTTTTTGTCTCACGAAATAGAAATGACCTGGAGAAAATGCTTTCTTCTCCCATTTTCATTGGTATTCTGACCGTACTCAGAATTCTTATTTAAGATATTGTATTCCTAGCAGTTGCAGAATACAGCCCACCTTATGAGCTGTTGGAAAGTCTTTTAAAAGAGTAATCATCACGGAGATAGGAATTTCAGTAGCAGAACTGAATTGTCTGACACATGGGTATGTTCTGAGATGATACTGCATCCTCTATTTAGTTTCGCTGATGAAAAACATGCTGCTTACGTTACGGACTATCTGGCTTATAGGTGTGGTGAAATGAATGGCCATCTTGGTTTTGATGGTGCCGCATGAAGCCCTCAAACTAATGAGAACATTCCTAAAGTCAGAGCATCCATCCCATGCTGGCAGATGTCATGGTGTTGGGGAAGGAGGCTGAGCTGGGTGGGAGAGCCCCGTGCATGGTTTCCTTGCAGCCATCGCCTCAGGGGCACGGGGCAGTTCTGGGCTGTCTGCAGGGCCCCACGGAACTGCTGAGGTCCGCGGCTGTGCATTTTGGAAACACCTGTAAAACACCCCTTAACACTTGGATGGGTGCAGCTGTCATCTAATTTCTTCTGGATTAAGTTTGGTCGGGAAAGAAGCTGCCTCATTTTCTGGTTGTCATTTGCCCAGGAAGTAAAAGCAAATTGTAATGAGGGAATCACAGCAGGAGAACCTCCTAACAAATGAGAGCACATATTGACTGAAAGCCAGCATGCCATTCCAGTGATAAATGTATTTTTATACACTGCTGCTCAAGGTCACTTTCTGCTCTCGTTGTGCACTGCCTGTCACATCATGCAAGTCACATTTTAATACTGAGTAATAGTAATGGTTGATGCAAAATTATATTACTGTGAGATTAAAAATTAAGTTATATATTTTATTAAGTTAAAAATTTTAATATATGTGCTTTGACTTTATCTTGATATTATTGAGAATCCATTTGAAGGACAGAAAGAAAATTAATTTAAAGATGTAAATATACTTTTTCTCAGTGTAGTCCTGAAAGTTTTACTGCCATTGTTAGTACTCTTTGAAGGAGCATTGAAATTTAATTATTAGAAGTACTGAAGCTATTTTAAGTAAATGCTGTTTTAGGTATTTCCACTCAATTGCTCGGAGATCTGGGTTTTTATTTTAAATCATTTTTTCATTTTAAGTGTTCACGGAAACCTTTGAGGAGGCATCTTGAAAGAATTTACTTCTGGTGTAAAAAGTGAGAACGTTTTAAACATCTTATTGGATGAAGCTGTTTAGTTTGGCAGACTGAGGTTTTACAAAATATCCTGAGTGTGCTCACACAGCCCGTGGTCCTGGAAGGTCTCACATGGCTGGTCTTCAAAGGACAGTGCAGGGAATGGATAGAAAGGTTTTATCAGGCACACTGCTCAAACTGAGATTAGACCAAAGCTGAGCGTTCTGGAAATCCGGTGTTTAATGGGGACTGTGTGCAACATGGCCCTTCTGCGTTTGTATTGTGATTGCGTGTTGTAAAATAAAAAAGAAAGAGAGGGGAACATTGTAAGGTGACAAAAAAAGAACAATAAGTGGGGCAAGGTGGGGAGAGGCTGTGGGCTGGTGTGGGCTGCATTGGGATGAGTGGCTGGGAACAGGAGGTTCCCTTCTTCAACTACAAAGGTGAGTTGAGTTCCGAGACACTGTTCCAGATTAATATGAAACTTAGAAGTTCTGTAGTTATTCAGAACACATCAGAGAATCATGGAATCTCTAAGGTTGGAGAAGACTTCTAGGATCCCTCTGACCAGCCCCAACCCATCCCCACCACGCTCACTAACCACTTGTGTCCCCTTCAACACCTTTCTTTTTCCAGCTTCTTTTGGCTGTTGACTGTCTTCCCTCAGACTTTGCCTTCAGCACGGTGAGCTTCGTAGTTGCGGTTTATTTGTGCTCTGTGTTGTAATTAGGCCAGCTTTCCGCAGCACCTTTAGGAGCTGACTGTGGCAGAGCACCTCAGAATCATCTCCTTAATTTTCAAATAACCATTCCTTGTGCAGGGACTGTATCCCGTGCAAAAATTGGAGCTGATAGCTGCACTCTGTTCCAAGTGAAAGCAGTCAGAGCTTTTAATGACAGTGCTAAGCTGGGACAAACCCGAAGCTTTCTGCTTTTCACGTGGTGCCTGCTGGAAGTGTGGTGCTTCTGGGGGTGCATCAGGCATGCCGCATCCTCAGTGAGTGACTGTTTTTGTTTCATTTTAGTTAAGGTACCCCCAGGGACTGGGGAGATAAATATCTAATAATAAATGTGGTAAAATATTGCTACGTCTCTATAGCAGTATATATGTTACTTTATCAATTTAAAGTATGCATTCCACTATTTATTAAAATAAAATTGCCGCAGTGATACAGTGCTTATTTTTTATGTCACCTCTAACAGAATAATGCAGTTCGGTGTAGGGTTTGCCAAATATTGGACTCAGAATTAGGTTGTCATAGTCTCAGTATATCATGTGTACAGGACAGCGGCGGTGACAGGTGCAGAAGTCAAATAGTCTCCCAGGAGCGTGCTCCCATTAAAAAACAATTGCTTGGGCAAAGGGAAGCTCCAAGCAGCTGCACTTTGTCCCACCCTGTCTGCTGTGCAAGATTCAGATTGTTGCCCAACCAGTACTGCACAGATTTTATTCAAATAGGAAATAATTTTTATTGTGCACTATTACACTTCAGAGCAGGGGAAAAATGCAAAGAGGCAGTGCGTTGCCATGCCTTCCTGTGCTGAAGCGCAGCCATCACAGCCATTAAGGCAGCGTTCAGCATGGTGCCAGCCAGGGCAGTCTGAGCTCCAAATGCATGGGTGCAAGCAGAATATTTTGAATGAGTAGCAATAATTTCGTTTTGTTCTGCTTATTCACTTTGCCTAGGAAGCACAAGATGTGCATTGCAAAGTACACATTTAGGTAGTGCACTAAAAAATAAATCTTGGCTTGAAAGGATTAGCATCAATTAGAGAAGCGCTTGCTTTAAATAACAAAGCACATTAATTCCCTTAAGGATTGTACTTATTGGAACACATTTTCAGTAGTTAAGAAGAGCAACAAGTGTGCAAGTACTATTGATTTTCCACCTTTGTATTACCAAAACATTTTTTATTGACAAGTATTACTTGCTTGTTAAGTGCTGCAGAGTTTGATGGTCTAAACGTTGGATCATCTAATTAATTCCCCTTTCAAATCTTCATCCTAAGCTGTAGTGATTACCTTGAAGATGTAGGTTTGGGGTTCTCTTTGCCTTTACTCAACTTACATGATGCACAATAAATAGATTAATGGATTGTGAATATAAGCCTTACTTCAGGTGCAGCGTGCCATCTCAGTGGGTTTGCATCTTTTAGTGTCCTGGAGCTGGCTGCGGGAGCACTTCTGTTTTCGTGTGCTTTCATTTTCACAGCCTAGTTTTGGTCGATGAATGTTACAAGGTCTTTTCTCACACGCTGCAAGTCCTGCCAATTTAAAATTGGCACAGAGCCTCTTAATGCAGAGAGAGCAGCTACTGTGTATTCTTCAAAGAAATACTTTGTGAGCTTGTTACTAATGCCTTCGTTATGGTAACCCAATAGAAAATGGTATTTTAAGGAAATTGCCCTCCTCTCTCCCGCAGGAACCAAACTCTGAAGTTCCCCTAGCCCTGCAGAGGTGTTTGCCAATGAACCTTAGATAGATTCTGTGTGCTTTCCCAATTCGTGTCATACTTTTGATTCAAGACCTAGGATACAATGCTGAAATAGGAGGAAGAGGCTTCTGCACATAGTACTTGCTGTTTTCTGACTGTTGCAGTTTGATGAACTCTTCCAGAAACTTCTTCTAGAAGTCCAGATGCTGTTGCATTTGTGTTTGCTTGCAAATCTGTTCAGCACTGCTACGGTGCCAAGTAAGGAATGCTCTGTTACTGTTCTTAGAACCGTAGAATCATTAAGGTTGGAAAAGGCCATTAAGACCATAGACTCATTAGAATTGGAAGTCACCCTTAAATGCCATCTGTTTCAACTCCCCTGCAGTGAACAGGGGCATCTAAGCTAGGTCAGGTTGCTCAGAGCCTCGCCCAGCCTAGTCATCAAGTCCAGCTGCCAACTCATCACCACCATGCCCCCTAAACCGTGTCCCTAAATGTTCTCTCTTGCCAGACAATCCACGGGCACAAGGGGCCGATCACGGCGGTGGCCTTTGCTCCTGATGGCCGGTACCTCGCCACCTACTCCAACTCGGACAGCCACCTCTCCTTCTGGCAGGTAAGTGCCTTGCTGCCAGCCTGTGTCCCCCGGAGGATCAGCACTGTCTGCCCACCTTTGGTTTTGTAGTGCATCGTATTTTTTCTGTTTTCATAAAGTACAGATCTTTTACTGTTTATACTTAGACATGCCTTGCAGTTATCTCCCTGTGAGGGACGAGGGCTTGTTTACTTACAAATCAGTATGTAAGTTCAGAGCAGCCAGACAACACTTTGTCCTGTTTGCTGTTCGAATTTGATCCTGTTGTAACCCTTAAGTTTTACACACCTAAAACATCCACCCAATAAGGTTTAGGGTCTTGCAGGAGACCCCCAGCCAGTTGTGCCAGAACTGCTGCTCCTGTTGTCACGCTGTCCCATCCCCTGGTAGGAATTCTTCTTCTCTGACTTCTGGAATGCAATGAGTTCCCATAGAGGAAGACCTCCACGATATTTCTCTATTTCTTTGACTCAACACAATGCAAAACTATTCAAAATGAACACTGGTTCTGTTACTGCTGTGCCAAGTCCTTCTGCTCAGCAGACACAGCTGCTCTGCTTTGAGCGCAGCTTCCTGGGCTGCCCCTCACGCTGTGGAGCTGCCTGGAATTTCCACAATGATGCAGGAAGCAGGAAGGCAGAGAGAAAAACAATACAAAGAGGGTCTGAAATGGGAGAAACTGAGGATCAGGTCAACATTTTCTGAAGTACCTGGGGGTTTATTTTTTTTTTAGCATAGGAGCAATCTTTGTGATCATGTCTGTAGAAATACTGTTTTGTCAATTGTGGGTAGGTGTATGTGTAGCTTGGTGGGACAGGTAAGCACAGAAGAGGCCTTTATTGCTGCTTACATTCCCTCACTAGGAATTTTTTCTTCCTTTAAATGACTTTAGACTTAAAAACTGACCTGATCAAGCAATTTGTGCAGACTGCCAAAATAATTTAGTTTTGCAGTAATCAGACTGTATAATAGAACTCACTGTACTTTTTATTATTAGTTAGTTTTTAACATATTCCCCTAGTTTTCTGATGCCATTCATTATTTTTACAGGTGCCATAATAATTATTAAATTATTATCCATCACTGTATTGTGTGCTTTCTGAAACAGTAAATGGGAACAGCAAGAATCTTCATCCATCAGTTACACTTACTCAATTTAAGTACTGAGGTAAAGTCTAGAAAGCAATCAGAGCAGGTCTTGTAAAACTGGCAGGAAAAAGAATTCAGGCACGTGTTTTAAATTTGTGAGCTGCCACATTCTTCCAGGTGTATAAATGTTCACGTTGAAGTGGCTTTTACATAAAGAGTTAAATATACCTACACATTTAGTTTTAAAATGTGACCTCGTGCACTAGTGATTTTTTTTCCCTTCTGTATTCCATTTGGCACTATTATTAATGCAGGAAAATCAGTAACATTAGTCATCTTAAAAGGGTTATTACTCAAGATGATTTAAATTGTGAAAATGTCAGTGGTGCATGCATGCTCCCTGCTAGAGATGCCATGATTTACACTCTCTGACACCATTCTGCTGCTGAGAAGAGCCAGGAAAAAGTAATGGCTTGTACTTTGTCCTGATCAGAATTCAGAGCGTGGGATCAGCAGCAGCACGACTGCCATGTCCCGGGATTTGCCAGGGCTCCACATGGCACACTCAGGGATGCAGCGCAGCAGCCTCCGCCTGCTCATGGACAGGCTCCTAAGGAGCTCCGTGCGTGAGGGTTTTCCAACAAAGGAGTGCTCATAAGGCATAGGGTTAGGCAGCTTGTTTTTAAACCATGGGGCTAGGCAGCATGGATCAGCAGTAGCTGGCCTGCTTTCTGGAGAGGGGAA
Source organism: Pavo muticus (assembly GCA_016647715.1). NCBI lineage: Eukaryota > Metazoa > Chordata > Aves > Galliformes > Phasianidae > Pavo > Pavo muticus. Next base: position 1,692,596 of record JACDJE010000204.1, read on the forward strand.
CTCAGCAGATCTCTCCTGAGTGCTTTGTTTATCTAGCAGAAAATAATAAAACCTGTGCTTTTTTCTGTTTGCAACTATTATGATGATGATTCTTAATTTTGCACGATTTCACATTTGGTGTTTTAATTATTTTGACAAAAATATTCTAGCGTAGATATAATCTTAATAACTTTTCATGTTTCTCTTTAAAATTTGAATAGAAACCTTTAATTATAAAGACCTACAAGTGAAGTGTGAGGTTTTTCAAAGTAGTAAATAAACTGAATAATTTTCCTAGCTAATTTAGTGATTTAAATCTCACAATTCAACTTGAGAAAGGCACAGGCAAGGAGAACAATAGTTAGAAAAAAGATGTGGGGCAAGCAATGAGCTCCGGGCAGCCTGGTCTGGTGGTTGGCCTCCACATAGCAGGGGGTTGAAACTAGATGATCTTTGTGGTCCTTTTCAACCCAGGCCATTCTGTGAGTCTATGAAGTGGTTCTTGATTGCTGGATGTAACTGAGTTCTGTGTGCAGGAGGGAAGCTTCAAGTTTTTGACCTTAATTTACATGCAACAGTTTCCTTTCTCTTGAGTTGGAAGGATAAGCAGGTGCATAGCTGTGGAAACATTGCTCACAATGCCTGCTGGTAGCACCATGAGCTCCCCACGAAGAGCAGTGCCATGCACCTGCTGGCTTTATTCAGCCTTTCCTTTTGCAAAGCTGTGTGCTGTGCATTAATGCCACAGGGACTAGCACGATGCTGAGAACCTGGGCACTGACAGCATCGCCTGGTCTGGGTGGGTTGGGTGAAATGTCATTTGGGCCTGATCTGGGTGGGCTGGGAGGCCCCTCACCAACAGCTGTCTCTGCAGATGAACACATCACTGCTGGGCAGCATCGGCATGCTCAACTCAGCACCCCAGCTGCGCTGCATCAAGACCTACCAGGTGCCACCTGTCCAGCCTGCTTCCCCTGGCTCTCACAACGCCCTGCGCCTGGCCCGCCTCATCTGGACCTCCAACCGCAATGTCATCCTCATGGCCCACGATGGCAAGGAGCACCGCTTCGTGGTCTAGGGGAAGCTGCCTGTGCTGAAATGTGCTTATGTCAGAACTCCATGTAACTCTCCCTTCTTTGTTGCTGTCCTCTGGTCACAGGGCAGGACCAGCCAGGTCACAGCTCTGCCTGCTTTGCCAGGTCACAAACTCTGCCCGGTTTTCCAGGCTGTAGCACTGCCTGATTTGCCAGGTTATGGCTGTGCCTGGTTTGCCAGGTCATGGCCGTGCCTGGTTTGCCAGGCCGCACTTCTGCCTGCTTTCCCAAGCTGTGGCTCTGCCTGCCTTGCCAGGTCACAGCTCTGCCTGCCTTGCCAGATCATGGCTCTGCCTGCCATGCTAGGTCACAGCTCTGCCTGCTTTGCCAGGCCATGGCACCAGGTGGGTTCTCTTTGCAGCAGGGTGGGGGAAGCTGTGGTCTTGGGAGTACCAGCCCCACCCTGACTGTGTGCCGTGGCCTGGCCGGTGGCTGCTGGCCTCATGCTGGCGGCCTGGTTCCACGTGCTCACAGAGCCTCTGTGGTTTACCAAAGGCCCTGTTTACATGTATTCCTTCTAGTGACCACTGAATGATCACTAGGTAGTGTGTCTTAGAGGGTTCTTAATAAGGGCCTAATTAATTGGGGATAATTAGTAGCTGAGTGTGCAGGAGTTGAATGGCCTCTGTTCTGAGTGGAAGGGGCACATTTCCTCAGAAAAAGACAGTTTTTGAGGAATTGAAGTGCTGCTGTGCTCAGCCATTGCTTGCTGTAGTCTGGAATAACGGATAACAATTCACATGTAAATAAAGAAAATATCTCTAAGATTGACTAGCAAACTTGAACAGAGGAGTATTTATATATAAAGGTGTTTTTTGCTACCAATGAAGGTATTTATTTTGAAGAAAATAAAAAGCTTTTTCTTCCCAAAGCTGCTCCCATTTGTGCTGGATCCCACATGGAAGCTGGGCTGTGCTCTGGTGGCTGCAGGGCCACGTTCCTACACCGCAGGAACATGGGGTCACAGGAAGCCCTGGGAGGCAGCATAAATGGTGTCAGTGGATAACAATTCTGGCAAGAAAAACTATAAAAAATAATAAGTTATTTGAACAGATATACTGAAACCATTTCTTCAGTAGGAATATTCCTGTGTAATGTTAGCTGTGACTGTGTTTCCTTCTTACATATCTAATTCTGTGAAATATTTAATCGTGTGAAAGTATGCTGGTTTATGCTCACAATAAAGCAAAAACAAATCTATGGGATACTATTTTATTTAAAAATATTGATGTATATGTTTGTATAGCTTTCTCTTTGCCATTTTTGTCTGAAAAGCTCGCAGAAATAAGGAGGCTGTCCTTACATGATAAAGTAAAAATGGTACTTACAAAATCCTCCCTTTCCCAAGAAGGAATAAATTAATTTATAAAACAGCTTCTAAACATAAAAAGCATTGATTTTTTTTTTTATTTTTTATTATTTTTTTTAAAGTTGGTCTGTGTAGTACATTGTACATGAAGGTGAGATTTACAGCCCAGGAAACAGCCCAGATACATACGTATCTGTTTGCTGTTTAAAAATTAAGAAATACCAATAAAAAAGAGCAAGAAATTAAGACCATTAGGAATGTTTAAACACAAACTGCCATAAAATTTAATCCTTTTATCTGGCAGGAATGTAGTGTATAGTAGAGAACACTGTCATAGAATATCAGGGTCTTTTTTCTAAGTGAACTAACACAACGTGCATGTACATTGTGTTCATAAAGATGCATATGTAACTCTGAAGGTTAAAGATAGGAAGGAGAGCTAGCAGAGACCTTCCATCTGTAGTCTGAAACACTGCAGCATTAGGTTTAGATGCACGAGGAGAGTCAGGGTGCACTGTAAGCATTCCCCTGTAGGCATTCTGGGATCCCATCAGTTACATTAGGGTAGGTTCCAAGATGTGTATGTGTTTACTTTCAGAAACAAAACGCAGCCCCAATGGGAATGGTGGACCATAGCCCTCCAGTGATTTCCTTTTGTGGTATAGTGAGCAAACATCTTGAATTATGTATGCGTTAAAATGTTTGATTTAAGCTAGAAGTGTAATGGATTTTCTTAAATGTAGAAGAGAGGTCGTTCCTGTCCTCCCAGTGCTGCGGGTCAGCTCCAGCCCCACTGGGGTCCAGGATGCATCAGTGGGTCTGGACACAGCCCCCACTGTGGTGTCTTTGTTTGCCCCGGTCCTCAACTTCACAGCCTCGGTCTCTCAGCACTGCAGTAAAATTTGTATTGTCATTCCAGTGTAAGCTTTTAGTGCTTTATTGATTTGTTAGTACTGTATTTGGACTTGTCCTTGTAAATGTGGAGACGTATGTGGCTTCATTGGCAGTTTACAAGCAAAAGATGACATGATGAGACACCTGTATGGAAGTGTTGTAATGATGGAAGTCACCATGTATGGTAAATGATTGAAGTGTCTGCCTCTTGAGCAACTTCTGGAGTCCGCTCCTAGTCTGCTGTATGTATACTGCATACCCTGGTGTAAATATGCTTGTGAAATAAATCTGGACTGTATCGAAGAGCATTGTTGTTATGGCATCAGCCAGGTGGCATGCAAATAATTCCCTGCCTCTGATTTATGGATCTTAAGTTTTTTCACCAACTTGTTATTTTTTTTTCGTTTGAAAGTCAGCTGAAGCGCCGTCCTGCCTGTCGTGCTGGGGGGGGACCTGCAGCTTCAGTGCAAAGGGAGGAAGGTGTTGGAATGAAGTTCTTGTAGCTCTCCAGCAGCGTGGCTAAAGCAGACAAAGGAATGGCAGTCTTCCAGAAATTCACCAGCAGCAGTGTTTGCGAGGTGATGCTTTCCTTGTCGTCTGGTTCAAATTCCTCCGAAGAGGGTAACTGATGCAAATAGCAGCATTTCCTAGCGTGGAATGCAGGGTCCTAAGAATATTTAAGGTGCATTTGCAATACAGATTGTTTTTTAAATTGCAATTGCTTCTGCTTGCTGAAGAATCCTGAGCAACTTGGGGCTGGTGGAGGTGTGCCGCAGTGTGCTAGGGCACCAGGGATGGGTGTGCCTGGGGTCAGGCATTACCAAATAATCCTTCCAAACAAAGCAAACAGGAAGGGGAAAAAAAAAAGCAGCAACACAAAGGAATTGGGTGAATCCTTAGTTTTCATAGTACACGAACGTGTTAAACTATTGGTGGCTCCAGGGTTTCCTTTTAGGTGAATGGCACCCGGCAGCAGTGCTGACATGGACCCGGCACGGTGCTGGCGGGGGGCAGAACCGGGCAGCTCTGGGTGAACTTTCACCTTTCCCCTTGCCGCTGACAGCGGAGCTGAGTGGTGAAAAATCAATACCTGGGAGCCAGGAGGGAAATATTTCCAACCTCTAACTAGAGAATGTATTTTGACAAGGCCAAGATAATCCAGGCTACACAGGAGAAAGAGAAAAGAAGACTCATTTTTAAAGCTTGACACTTCAAGGTGTTTTTGTGCAATGCTTTAGAGAGCATCGATATGTACAAATACCAAAGGTCAAAAAGAAAAGCCAGAAGAATTTCAAAAATTAGATGTGCTGGGTTTTGCTGTTTACTTTGCAAAATATAAACTGTGTGATTTGTGCATAGGAATGCTCAAACGTAGGCAGCTCAGTGAGCTTGGAGCTACAGTCTCCTCATTTAATAGAAATGAAAATATGCCAGAGCCTATATTGTACCTTAAGCAATTTGCCTATAAAAAGTACATGCCTATTTCCTGCTATATATCTGCATTCAGGGACATTAATTGTTTTTGATTCGGCATGATTGCATTTTGATGCCAAAAGATCAATATTTTTTTCATTTATGCAGCATCATTTTTTTGATAATTTAATATTTGGCTGCGCGCTCGAGTTCTGCAATGAAATGACCAAAAGCTGCTGCCGGGTTCAGCCGAGAGCCAGGGTAGGAGCAGCACGTCCCCGGTGTCACTCCTGCTCCCTGTTCTGGTGCTGGGTGTCACAGCTGTGACTTAGAGGGGCAAAATCCCATCACGGGCAGCATCGCCTGATGAATGTAATCCAGAGCATGGAGGCAGAGGAAGAGCCAGATGATGAGATCAATTGCGAAGGTGCTCTCTTTTCCAGCTTAAAAGAGCATGCATTAAGGCTGGGGGAGACGAGCCGGTCTGAGAGGTGATGGAGATAAGGAGCGATGTACTTCTACATTATTAATTGCGTATGCCTGATCACCTCCGAACTGTCACACAATATTCTGCTTGAACTGGTGCAGTAGCATTTGTCCGCTAATTAGTGGTATTTGGAACAAGATACTGGGAATGAGAAATCACCTGAGATTTGTAGGGGAAAAAGACAAAAGGAAGGAAAGCTCTGCCAGACACATCCAGTTTGCTGCCTTCAGCGGTGAGGGGTACGAGGCCATCGCAGGTGTGACAAAGCTTCCTTCCCAGTGCCCGTTTGGCTTCTGTCCTCTTTTAAAGTGTGTCAGGCCTGCATGAAAACAAAGCTATCTGAAGATGCAGACCACTGAGGTCAGTGCAAACTACATCAAATGTATTGATCAAAGAGTTTTTCCAGAGAGTGTAATGTTCCTGTTTTACATTGCGTGTGCGTCTTGTGGCCCATCAGCATTCCTTGCAGCTGACTCAGAAATCCATCCACACGCATTTGGCCTCCCCAGGCCGGTGCAGGGGGGACGTGCAGTCCCTTCTGCAGCCTCCTGTGTGCGAGGACAGCGTGGGCAGGTGCAGAGTCAGGGCAGAGAGAGCCCCATTTTCAACCCCATGTGAAATGGATGGAAAGGACACGATACCTTTAATGAAGCAGATTAACTATGGGGAAGAAAAAGCAGAGGTATGGCACATAGAAACATGGTCAGTGGGGATGAGTAGGGTTTGGGCTTAGTGCACTTTGAGGTCTTTTCCGACCTTAATGATTCTGTGGAGGGTGAAGGCTATCTCCAGGCTTGCCTTTGCATGCAGATTTCATGCCGGGATCCCGGGCATCCATTGAAACCCCTGTGTGGAGAGCATGGCTTTCCTCTGTGTGGAGATGGATACAAGAATGTCTACCAGTGATCTCACCGGTGTTCTAAAGTGGGCTGAATTTGGTCTCAAAAAGTGATTTTTGTAGCAAATTTTTGTAGCCATAACACTTTTTCAAGTTAATGAGTCATACTCAAACAAAGCAGCGTGAATGGAAAACCTTTAATATTTTTTGCCTGTAGCTTACATATTTTAAAAGGCAATGTATTGGTAGCAGAAATTGGATGGGACCCAGAGATGGACCAAGCCCACTGGGTGCTGCAGGAACTTTCCTTAGAAAACGCTTAGAACTCTTAGAAAGCCCTTGCCTTAGAACTTCGGGTTCTGGTGTGGTGGAACCCAAAACCAAGAGTGTCCTCTGGCCGTCGCCTCTGCCCATGCCGCCTTCAACAGCTGCGGTACATAGATCAGACCTGAGCCTTCTGTCCAGAATGAGAGGTGGAGGGGCTGCTGCTGGCCAGGAACTCTGTTTTCTGACGGGATAGGTACTACGTTCAGCTTCCAGAGCTTGCAAGAGACCCATTTTCCAGCAAGCATTCCTGAAAACGTGTGAATTGAGTCGTGCCACACTTGGAGGAGTATTGAGCAGTGATCAGCACCTAGAATCCCACTTGCCCCCATGAATCCAGTTAAGACATTCAGACTGTAAAAGACAAAGTTTGTATGCCGGAACTGCAACACATACAGCCAAGAACATTGAGCACAATGGGAATAGGGAAAATGCTTGAATAGAGCTATGGAGGCAATGCTGTGGAGTTGGTGGCTGCACCTGGACAGAAGGCACAGGTCTGACCCAATGTAACTGCAGCAGGCAAAGTCGGGTTTCTCGTGCTTTCCAAAAAGTGATGTCCCATCTGTGCCTGGCCATTAGCAAACACCACAACTCCAACAGCAATCATAGTTGGGTCTTAACAAAAATATCAGTAAAAATATGCATTGGGCAGTCCAAGCCTTCGCTGTGATAAATTGACACTTGATGGCAATAGTTGCCTGGAGTGCTCTTTGAACAGGAGGGCTCCTGGGGAACTTCTCTCTATCTCTGATGTCTGAAAATTAAAAATTAATCTTGTATGAAAAATTAAAAGGTGAAACTTTCTGCTGCAGCAGCGCAGCTTTTTGAATGTTGATTTTGCTTTTAAAATGAAGTCGGAGTGACATCTACGGGAAGGTCCTTGTTGATTGTTACATTTAGAATATATGGTTGTAATTGATTTCTGTAAATTAGAAACCAATTTGCCAAGAACTGGAGTGGCCTCAAATGTGGAGGTGGGGGGGCAGATATTTATTTACTGCAGTAGCCGATTTTAAACAGCATGTCCCAGCACTGAGGCAGGGCTGGACACCAGCGAGCTGCAGCCTTTGATATACCTTTGAGGTCAGTCTGCACCTGCGATGCTGGAGCAAATATTTCATACACATTTGATGGTAATGAACTGCAATGAAATTCACGGAAGTATGGAGTTGCACGGGCACCTGTTCAGCAATACACAGCAGCACTATGAAATGGCAACAGAATTCTGCTTGACAGAGAAGTGGGTAAGGCATAGGTTGTATATGATTACTTCATTTGCAGTTTAGCCAGAAATTGGATTAAAATTCATTTAAAAGCAATTACAGGTTTATTGCAGCAGTAAGCGCAGCTATTGTTCCACCAGATGAAGCAGGTTTTTAAACCTAGATTATGTTTTCTTTATGAGAGCAAGCCACTCGGCCTCCTGCCAGCTCTGCCAAAAACTCAGGCCAGGCAAAATCGTTTTAGCAAATCATTCATTTTCCTGGAAAATGCTCTTCTCCGTAGCTCTCAGTACCGACACCAGCAGCAGAGGCAAAACCAGAGATACTGGGGTGAGATGTCTGCATGGCCCCAGGTGGGAGAAGATGCTCCGACTGGAGCATTCCGTGCAGTAGGGTGGGAACTGAAATATCAAGTATGGCTGGAACGATTATGTCACCTGTGGCATTAGTTGCCAGACTTCTGGCAACATGGAGAATGTTTGTGAAGCCTGCACACAATTGAAGGGGTGCCTTGCCCTTGTCACTGGGCAGATGGTGGGAAACCACGGCACAGAGGGGGTTGCCCCAGGCCAGTATTTGTCTCGTGGCTGGATGCAGCGGTTTTGCAGTGGCTGCTGAGCTCAGCATGGGAACAAGAACTGTTTCCCAGCTCAGCAGTGACTTCATAGAACAGTGGCCGTGCAGGGGGGACAGGATCACCCCAACCCACAGCGTGCCCAGCAGTGTGTGCTGGCACTGCTCCAGCTGCTGGGGACAGCCGTGGGCGGAGCACAACGCTGTCACTGTTCAATGCTGTGGAAACTGCAGATTTTTGGAGGATCTAACCTTAAAAAACGAGCTTTTCTAGAGGCTGTATTTGCAGCAAGAGGAGCTCTTAGTTAGGGAGTGACCCTTTATTGACGAGTGCCCCTTTATTGGTAAATGCCCCCAGTAGTCTTGCTGCTGTGATGACACAGGGCAGGTTGTGCTCTGTTCCAGGTGAGCCTCTATTCAGTGTGCCCAAGTAAACCGTCTGCTTTGTATCTCCCGAGCAGAGAGATGAGATGTGATGGCTGTTTCCTGCTGGCTCTTCCAGTTTGGTTTAATGAAGTATGTGATCTTCATTTTTCTGCTCATGTAGGACCCTATTAAAAATATATATTATATCAAACATCACGCGAGAGCTGAAGAAACCCAGTGTAAATGCCATGCCCTCCATGTGCAGAGCCAGACACTCAGTAGCATTTGCTGCTGGCAGAAGCACGCGTTTATCACTGAGATGCTGCAAGCTCTGCTGTTTGTGCCACGGCAGGAGCAGAGGGCACGGAGCTGCTGCCAGCAGCCAGAGCCCAGCATGCACCGGCATGTGGTGAGAGGACCGTGAGCAGGGGCATCAGCGTGCGTGCGGTGCTGCTCCGTTGTGGTTTAATCACACAAAGCTATTTTAGAGAAAGAAGTGAAGCGGAACCCAGATTAGAAGCTAACCTGACATGAAAGCAATCAAAGTTATCAGCAAACCATTAAATTGCTTCCCGAAATAACGCCACACTGCTCTCTGCGGGCAGTGCACAGCAGTGGTGCTGCTTCACCCACCTCAGGCCAGCGCTCATCACCTCCAGCCTTGCCAGCTGGCCCGCTCCTGTGGCCAGGCCTCATGGCAGCAGCTTTCTGCACAGTGTATGCACCTCAGTGCCCCACGCATGGCTGTCCTACTCAGCTCTCAGTGCTATGTGGGGATGCAAGGCCCCGAGCCAGGCCCGGCTGTGCTCACTGCCAGGGCTTAGCCCCATTGCTAAACAGTGGCAGTGGTGGAAATGGTGCTCTTCCTGCCATTCCCCACTACTGTTGCCACCCGTGTCTACATACATGCCTTTCTGCATGGGTCACGAGCCCATATCTGCCCCCACAGCAGCTCTGTCCCGCAGGCTGTGAGGTCAGCACAGTGCAGCCATGGCTGAGCCCTCCTGCCCAGGCCCTGCAGACCAAGCTGGCCTCTGTGTGGCTGCTGAGCTGCCCCTCTGCTCCCCTGAAGCTCAGGGAGAAACCGTGCCCTGCACTGAGCACCAGGAGCAGGGTCAGGTGTGACCGCGGCCTGCAGGCCTGCTTCGGTCTGGCTGTGCTGAGCAAGGGGCTGAGCTGGTGGATGTTTGCTTTGCCAAAGCTGCAGCTCTTCTGGCTCTCCTGGCAGCAGCACAACGGCCTGGAGGGAGCAGCAGCTGAAGCCAGGGGATGGAGAGGCCGAGAGCAGTGGTTGCAGCCCATCCTGCCAGGCTGGAGCCCCAAGAGCTGCACTGATCAGCACAGGACATCAGGTGGCTCACAGATGGGAACGCAAGCCTATTGATTTTTACTAGCTGGCTAAAAATCAGAAAGGCAAGAGCAAAAACCCTCAAAAAAATGATGTTTAAGCATTGTGTCCTACACGGTGACTCCCTGACAGCGGTTTGTTTTAAAGGAAACACAATATATATGCATCTGTGTCTTTTGTGAGGCAGAGCAGCAGCACCAGATAGCATTTAGTTTGCAGGCCAGGGCCTCTGTGAGAGGCGAAAACAAATGAATAAAACCAGGAGCCCAAAACCAAGCTGCATCCTGTAAGAGCTCTATAAGTGAAATGAATTCAACCAACTTGAAATTGGCAACAGTTCCACTGCGGAAGATCTACAGTGTTCGTAATCAAAGAGAGAGCGGAGCGATGAGTTCCCATCAAGTGCATTGACTTGGAAAATGGGGAAAGTTTAGGGTCAGGCTTAGATGTTCTCGGGGGAACGCTTACCATGGAAAATTGGAAGCAGAGGAGTCTTCAGGCAACACCACCATGATTACTTGTTTCAGTGTCAATTTTCCATACTTTTCAGTTTACTGGGGACGTCCACCTGCTCTTAAAGTATGACAGAGCTCTGGCTATGATATTAATTATGATATTAATTACCAAACCTGCACAATCCTTGCCGTGGTTCCCATGACTTTCTTCCCCATGGTTAATGCCAGCACGTTGCACCATCCATGGAGAAATTAAATGAAACCATCGCTCAGTGCTCTGTTTTTCCTCACGTGTATCTCAGTACTGTTTTTCTGCAGAAGAGATACTTTGACTATGTTCAGTAATTCATCTTCACATATAAGCCTGCAGGTGAGGCTAATATCAACTCCCTAATGGTCTGCTGTCTCACAAATGATATAAGATATTTGGAAGGAGCATAAATGGGACATGTGAACTTGGAACCACAAACCACCTATCAGGGACATCTTATTTATTTGATCTGCAATGACGAGTGATTATTCTGTTTGAGAGGAAATAATCCTTCAGGTTTTGTCACCTGCCTTTCACAGCTCCTGCAGACATTCAATACCACAATCCCTCATGAACCCGCAGTACGTGGCTCACAAGCGAGATTCCCTCGGCAATTCTGGAAGAAATCTCCTTTCCTGTGGCTTCAGATAGATGCTCTGGTAGAAAAAGGATGCAGGAATAACTATATGCAGGAAATCAACTGCATTATGCAGTCTTTCACTGTTTCAAAAAAAAAAAATCAGCCTCAACTTTGAGTTCCCTTTTCCAGGCCTGTGCTGCTTTCTTTTCCAGAACTTGTGCAGTCATTCCTCAGAGACTGTTTTTGCACACAGAAAATAAGCCCCATCCTAGCTTTTTTTTTTTACATGGGCAGAATTCAAGCAAAGCATTATGCTGGAAAATGTGCCATAGCCCCACTCACATGTCCAAGTTTTTTTTTTTTGCACAAGGTAACGCCAGCTCTGAATTGTGTAGGCACTGATGTAAATAATGCAGCCAGTAACATAGTGCAAGAAAATTGTATGCAGCACCAGGTGAGCAGCTTCCAGATCCTGCTCAGGTTGGAGCCTGTAAGCAAGACACTGAGCCAGGAAAGCAGCATCTGAGCTGCGAGCTGCGCTGCCCAGAGTCCATTTCGTGCCTCTGAGCCCATCGTGCAGGAAGGCTCCTGGGCAGTGCCTCCCAGATTTATGGCAGCATTGTTTACAAAACAATGGCCCTGCGGTTCCCTGGTCCCACGGGAGGCAGTGCGCGGTGCTGAGGTCGTGGTTCCGAGGTCAGAGGTCCGAGCCGCCAGGGACTCCAAGAGATTAAATATCTTCTTCTCCAAAACTGCAGGTTTGGATAATTAATTGCTCCCTGAACATGGGAGCTTTAAATGATTGCCCTTTCCGAGATGCCAGATTCATTCACCTTCGCTTGTTATTTGTCTCTGCATGGGAAAGCACAAGCAGATGTTAAAAACACAGGTCTGTTTGCCTTATTTATAAAATTCTAACTCCAACAAAGTTAGCATTTTGCTCATTAGGCTCGCTGGATTTTCCAGGTAACCAAACACAGCATTCTGCCGGCGCTGCGCTGCCACGGGTTTAAACACACGTTGGAATTAATCTGCTGGATAAAACCTTTTCTTCGTGGTCTCTCATTAATCACCTCTCCTTCCCATATTTCCTTGTAGGAAAATAGATTTTTAAACCTGTCAGATGTGGTTTTGTGGGATTCATTTTCTGCCTTTTCAGGCTGATCCGCGCTGCCAGGGAGGAGGCAGACAATTAACCGATGGTTTAAAAATGCGGAGCGCTCATTACCGTACTTAGCTGGGAGATGTGAATTATGTAACTGCTGGATGCGCTTTGGGTATTAAATATAGATTTTTATTTTTGGATATTAGGTTTCCCAGCAAGGCAAGGGATTGACATGGCTGAAAAGTCAGTTCCCAGCTGTGTGAATAATGGGCACAAACTTCTAAAAAAAGAAAAAAGAAAAAAAAAAGGAACAACTGGGTGGTTAACCTGGCTAGAAATCCGTGTTTGCTCTCTGCAGACACACTGCACCCCGGGTCCCTCCACGAGAGTGTCCAAACAGGGCTTCTCTCTTCTGACCGGCACTGAATCGGGCAGTTTGCAGACCGAGGGCTGTAAATTACTGCCCAACGTCCCAATTCAGTGCTCTCAATTCATCCACACTTCTTTCTGGGTTAATCTAAATCCTGGATGGTTTAAACTCCCACCACCAAATGCTGTCTGTTTTGCTCTGCCGGGCTCCAGGGGCACAGCAGTATGACCGAGGTGGGGCCATTCCGACAGTATGACAGCAGAGGTGATCGAGCCACAACCTGGAGTGGACAGGGTCCTCAGTCCCTGCATCCCCCCCTTCCCCAGCGCTGTGCCTAGCCCCATTCTGGGGGCTTTGGGGATCCCCGGGGAGCAGCCCCCACCCACTGCTGGCATACAGCAGCCCTGGTTCCACTCAGCACAGAGTAAGAAGAGAACTGTCTGTGTCCACCCGGCCACATCGCAACAGCTCTGCACAGTGATGGGAAATCCGTGGGATTCCCTGCCCGTGTGAGGTCAGGCACAACCACTGGCAATGTCCCTCAGCACTCCCTCTGCTGTTCTGCCCTCAGTGGGCTCCTGCTGATGCCCCCCACCTTGCAGCCACGGTGCAGCAGGAGGGCTGGGCATCTCTTTAAAGCAGAAGTCACCTTGGAAGTCACACCTTGCACTAGAGGTGAAAGGAAGATAAACGGTGGCAAATGGGGAAAATGTGGTGCAGCAGAGCTCATACCATGCACCCTGACCCACGGCACGCACACTCAGCCCCAGCACCACAAAGCCTGGCACCAGTTACACACTGATGCATAGGGTCAGGGCCAGGGGAGAAAAATCTTCCAGTAAACCATGCACAAGGCCCATGGGGAGGGAGAGTCTCACTTCCTAACGAAGCAGGGAATGATTAGCCTCTGCCACTTACGGGAAGGGCGGCGGTGGTGCCAAGCTGGCATGGTGTCGGCTGTAATTAGCAAAACTGCAGGGAGGTGGATGCAATAGGGACGTGGGGGGTGGGGGAGCACAACAGTGCTGAGTCCAACCCCATGCACCACCACCCAAACTGTGATGGAGAACAGTGTCCGAAAGCTCCCCGAGCTCTGTGAAGAACCTCCTCCCTGTATCCAGTCTGAAATACTGAAATTCAGAAGCACAGAGGAGGACTGGGGTGACTGGCAGGGTGCGAGGGGCAGCGTGGGGCTGTGATGGGGACCAGGCTGTCCTGTCCTGCCCCAGTGCACCGCCACCAGCACTGCTCCTCAGTTGCTGCCAGGCAGCACTTTGGAACTCACCCATAGAAAAGCTGCAACTGGTGGTGGTGGAACAGCCACAAGACTGAGATACAGTTCATTTGAATCAGGTACTCTGTGTACCCGGGAGGAGCGGTAGTCCTTCAGCTGATGGTGCATCAGAGGGCAGCAGGGTGGAACACATAGCTGGAGGATCCACGTGTTGCTAAGTGCTGGGGAGATGTCTGACATGGCATGAGGCAGAGCGTGAGGCCCAGTGTCCTGCAGAGAGCAAAAGGCAACAAAGGAAATGCAGAGAAAGCAGCAAAGAAAAGGCTGACCTGCAAGGCGAGAGATGGAGTAGGGCAGTGGCTGCGGGTGGGGAGAAAACAGGTTGTGTGGGGTGCTGGGAGCAGGGCTGCAGGCACTGCTGCAGCAGTGAACCCTGCAGAGGAGACACAGCACAAACGCACAGCCCAGGTGCCCACCCATGGCCCTGCAGCTGCTGAGATCTCGCTCAGAACTGAACCTTCAGGAACTTTCTTCTTCCTCCACACTCTTCCTGAAATCAGGAAAGTAGGAGTTGGTTTGCCCGTGCAGTGCTTCAACGACTGTGTATGTTTGTTCTGGAGATGGTTCTGGGTTGGTCTTGGTGTTTGTTGGTTGCTAACTGCTTGGGAAGTCCTGAGACCAGCATGCAACCCTGGGCTCACAAACATGGAGCAGGACTTGGCCCCTGACTGAAAAGCTTGCAGCTGGTGCAGGGAGAAGATGCAGAACTGCTTTAAGGATCATGGGTCCACTGTGACAAAAGGGGTCAGGTGTTAAAGCAAAGCAAAACAAAACATAGCAAAACAAAGGGGAAAAAAAAAAAAAAGCAAAAGGAAGCAAAATAAGGAAAAGAAAACACCAAACCTGTCTGGGAGCAGGTTGAGATCCGAGCTGGGAAGAGCAGCAAGCAGATTTGCACCTGCTGTGACAAGCGGGGTGATTCAAGAGAGCATAGCACCAGAGGAACAGTGCAGAGGAGGGCTTTGCAAGGGTTGCTGAGCATCCTGCAGGAGAGAAAATGATGTTACAGCAGTTACACTGCCATTAGCCAGGACTGCAGCAGCAGACAAAATGGATTGTCACTGAAAGGAAAAGTGAAACTTAAATTACGGTGAGCTCAAGTTGTGGCAAATAATTTTATGCATTTTTATACCCTGGGTAAACATAGCAAAAAACATGCAGCCATGATTTCCGCTCTGACAAAGGAATTGGAGAATAAGCTTCAAGATTCCTGAAACAGTCTTTAATTTTTTTGTATATTTGTGTCTCGGTTGACGTAAATTGACGTAAATACATTACATGTGGGCCTTTGAATTGGATGTATAGAGTTGCAGTCAGACATTCAGCTAAAAAAATTGATCATCTCTTTACCAGACCTTTGCAAGCCCTCTCTTAACCACAGAAAAATATCCCTCCATTCACAGTGACATCTTCTCTGTGTCACCTTTTTGGCAGAATGTACATTTGTGAGAAACTGTTTTCAAGGATGAAGCACAGGAAGAGTAAAACTGGATGAAAAATCTCTGATGAGCACCTTGAGAGCTCACTAAAGATTGCAATGATTTCCATCAAACCAGAATGACGCGTTAGCTTCACAAAATTAGTTTCAAACATCACAGAATCATAGAATGGCCTGGGTTGAAAAGGACCACAATGCTCATCCCGTTCCAACCCCCTGCTATGTGCAGGGTCGCCAACCACCAGACCAGGCTGCCCAGAGCCACATCCAGCCTGGCCTTGAATGCCTCCAGGGATGGAGCACCCACAACCTCCTTGGGCAACCTGTTCCAGTCTGTCAGCACCCTCTGAGTGAGGGTGAATCAGAACATCCCAAGTTGGAAGGGGCCCATAAGGATCACAGATCCACCTCCCTGCTCCATGCAGGACCACCCCAAAATCAGACTAGATGTCTCAGGGCGTTGTCCAGGTGTTGTTCTTGAGCTCTGGCAGCTCGGTGCCATGACCACGTCCCTGGGCAGCCCTCTCTGTGCCCAACCACCCTCCAGAGAAGACCCTGTTCCTGATATCCAGACTGAATTTCCCCCTGATTTTATGTCTCCCTTGCCCTCTTTTTTGTGTTTTAATAAAAAAAAAATATTAAAAATAAGATTTGTCACTTATATAGATTAACTGTACTTACATGGATTAACTTTATACGCTGCCCAAGGCAATTCCTCTAGACTCAATGTGGCCAAGGCAAGCCAAAAAGTTGGACAGCCGTGGTCAAGGTGATGGATTAAACCTGGCATGTCCTCCAGAGCTCCCATGAACTTCACAGAGGAGTCTGCTAGAGCCAGGCTGCTGCTGGCAGAAGAGCAATGGATTGTCCACGTCTGCAAAACGCTGCTCATGCAGCAGCAGAGCAGGTGAGGGATGTAAAAGGCTATGGGAAAATTACAGGGGCATTGTTGGCGTTGAAGGATAAACTGCTTTGTGTAGTGACACTCGTGTTGCAATGTCAATTGGTGGAGGGGCTTTGTGGTGAATTGTATGATGAAGAAGGAGCTATGATTCAGAAGCTGTCATCAGAAGGAACCTCTGCTCTGTATAAATAGTGCACAAGCCATCCACTTTAATAGGATGCAAACAACGTTGTCATATACCAGATGAGACAGGTCGCAAGTCAACCTGTCATATTCTAGGACAATTGAATTGATTTGTGTTTGCTATCTTGTTTTGTTTCTAAGTGGTTTGCATGGAAAAATATGAGGACGCAGAAGCTCTGCAGCAGATGTTGGGTTGCAAAGGCAGCATCCCCAGAAGGGCTGGTGCTCAGTGCTGTGAACACGGGGTTGGAGAGAGGGGAAAATGGGTGGACTTGCCTTGCTCGTGGTTCTCCAGAGAATAAGTGCAATTTGTAACTCCTGGGCAGAGCAAAACAGAGCAGGGAGGGGGACCTGGGAGCACGCAGTCAGTCCCGCATCACTCCTGGGAACCTGAAGATCTCAACTTCCTGCTAACATGTGTGGGGACATCAGGATGTCATTGACCCACACCAGGCAAGTGGCAATGGGATGGTGGGGCTGACATGGGTGTTGGTGGCACTGGTGGTGGAACTGACACTGGTTGTGAAGGCACTGACAGTGGTGGTGGTGGCACTGGAGGCACTGGTGCCGGTAGTGGTGGCAAGAACAACGTTTATTGCATGATAAATATGTAAGCATCAATGGGTGCTGCTATGTCCTCACGTGTTAGCGTTAACTGTGCTCTAAATAATGCACCAAACTATGCTGATATCCGCAGCCCCACTGCAGCCAGTATTTCCCACCCACAATCTGCTCTCTTCTGCAGGCAATGATGCTTACAGAGCCCAGCACAGCACCCAGGCTGCGGGCTGCACCGGGAGGCAGGCGGTGCTGTGCTGGGTCTCGACAGAGATAAATCTGTGAAAGCACTGTGAAAGCATGGTGACATTTTTAGGGCACACTATTTTTGCCTTATGAGTGGGCTGGAAAAATCAGAGTGGCTTTCAAGAAATGAAAGCACCTTATTTATTCTGAGAAAACAGCTCTCACTGATTAACCTCCAGCTTTCCCACCATGGCTCTCTTGACATGAGACTTAATCCCGTGAGGTCTGAGGTTAAAAGGATGGCGTTAGGGAAAAGTCTGGAGGTGGAGTGGATGAGCGCCAGCGTTTGTTGTGCAACCTCTGAGTGTGGAGATGTGCTGCAATGCTGTAAAGGCCATAAAGAACAACCGCCCCAACAGGGATGTTCTGCAGCAAAGAGCAGCGTGACACAACGGCACACGGGCCTGAGAAAGACGTTCTCCAGTGGCTTCTGAGCAGGGAGTTCAGCAGGGAATGGAAAATGGGCAACGGGGCAAATAATAAACAACCCCAAACTTTCCTTCTCCTACCTCCAGAGTACGCAAAATTGCTCACGCACATTGATTTCCTTTTCTGCATGAAACCCTGTGAAATGTGGGCAAAAAGCAGCACCATCCACTGGTCTCTGCAGCTTATACGTGGCAAGGGGAATTAGCAGCCTTCTCTCAACTCAGCACATGCGAGCTGCAGTGTGCAGAGGCTCACAGACTTCCTTTTCCTTTTTCCTTTTTTCTTTTCTTTCTTTTTCTCTTTCTCTTTTTCTTCTTTTTTTCAGAGAGGATAATAATAACAGTGTCAAGGACACCATTCAAGTTGATGCCTGGAGAGCTATTCAGTATAGACCTATTTACTGCCATTATAAAATGCCTGTGGATAGTCCAACGACCGATTTTCAAGAGTCTTTTTCTACTGTTTGAAGGATCAGGAAAATCTATCAAACTGGAGAAATTAAGCTATTTTTCTTCAGGGGAAGAGAAACAGAGTAGGGAGCTTCTCACATTAAAATGCTGCTGTAGATTCCCGATGAATGAAAAATTGCTCTGCATAATAATGAGGCGAGAGAGTGATTTTTAAAGGGCTTCACACCGCCCTGCGCAGCTGCGGCAGCGTGTGGGATTTTGGGGCACGAGCATCTTCCAAAGTGCTTCTCTTTAGAAAAATGTCAGCCTTGAGTAATTACTCATGAGCTAAAAGTTGATCAACATGCTAAGCAAACAGGGCTCTGCTCGAATGGGCGCCCGCCATCACTCTGCCACCAAGTGCCCTCCTGCCATCCAGAAGCCACAGATGAATCACAGAATCACAGAGCCATAGGATCATTAAAGCTGGAGAAGACCTCCGAGATCCCCAAGCCCAACCCCGCTCCACCCCACCATGCCCACTGACCACGTCCCCAAGTGCCACATGTCCACAGTTCTTGAACACCTCCAGGGACGGGGACTCCCCCACTCCCTGGGCAGCCTTTGCCCCTGCATCACCACTCTTTCCAAGAATAAATTGTTCCTTATATCCAGCCTGAGTTGTATATGATGGCACGGGCCAGCATATGGTGGCACGGGATGACATATGGTAACGTATGTTGGCACAGAGTGGCTCAGGCTGCTCTCAGCCCTCAGGTACAGCCCAAGCCCTTTCAACGGCACCAGGGGACACAGCTCTGCTCTGCTTTCCTCCTTCTCCATCTCCAGAGCAGCACACATGGGATCTCTGGCGCTGCAGCAGCCACCTCTCTGCTCTCCCTGACCTGCAAGAAAAGGAAAAGTCTCCACTCCTTGGGATCAGGCAACAAAACATCTGCATCACCATGCATCATGCAGCAGCCCCTGCGGATCTCCCTGCTGCCCTGGATGCACCCAGCCCCATCTCCTGGCACAGATCTGCCATGGGTGGGGGTCTGGTGCGGGCGTTGTGTCCCAGCAGTGCAGCTGGCTGCTCCCATGGGAATGCTGCTGCCCCAGTGCTGCTGCTGCCGGCACGCAGCTCCGCTCTTTGTTACCGGAGCTGCGGCCGCGCTTTGTGCTGGCGATTTGAATTTGACCCTTTCCAACACTAAAAATCAATACTCCCGTGGAGAAGCAGTGGGTGCTATTTTTCTAAACCCTGTTTACAGCCGTACAGTCTTTTAAGGCAGATGTTATCTGCTTCGGAGTCCACCGCATACTTTACCAAATTTTACAAAGCATTTTCTGAGCACATAATGACGGCATTATCTCTGTCCACCTGCTGCGAATAGCGGTTGGCTTACAATAAATATCTGCTTTTGAGATGTACAAGTAAGAGTCCATCTTATCTGTCAAGATGGGGGAAAAAAAAGCCCCTAATTTACATCCCAGAAAGCGCTGGGGTGTGACAAAGGTCATCTGCTGACACTGTACCCTCAGCTGGAATGAAAATGCACGCGCTGGGGCTGCGCTGCTGAAGGTGAGATATCAGCGGTGCTCCGAGCATCCCAAACCTCACAGCTCTGAGGATGGGCCACCATCTGCACGCCGCATTTCCCTTCTTACATTGAAGCCGGGCCCTCTGCATGGGGACCGGAGGCACGGAAAGAGCAGAACGAGTGAGGGGATGTCGGGTGTGAAATTGTAACTCTTACTATAGAGGAAGAGCAGCCAGTGGGAAAGCTGAGCTAATGGGCTGGTCTCCTAAAAGTTGTTATGATTGCTGAAGTTTTAAATAATGCACTGCCTTTGGATCACCGCTGTCCCTCGTGGCGTTCATCTTTGATCTTACAGCTCGTTGGTAAACCAGAGATACCGACCCCTGTCCGTGCATTCTGCAGGCGGTAATTGATCAAAGATTTATTTATTAGCCAGGCTGTGATTGATTTATGGGAGTTCTGCTTGATCAAGTTAATTACCAGCGGCAGCTTGCTGTGTGCTGCAGCGTGGGAAGATCTGCAGCCATGGCACTGCTTGTGTCTGCTCATCATGGGCGTGGGTCATCCACCTGCAGCCAACAGCAGTCGCCATCAGAAACTAACCTGACTTGGGACAGAGGATTTAGCAAAGTCAGATTTAACATGCTGTTTCCATTGGATGAGAGAGATCAAGACGCTAATTTTCAGACGACAGAAAGAGTTGGTTAAATGCTAACTTATTCATGATGGTGCAAAAGGGAGAAGAAGTGTCCATGAGGCTGCAGCACCCTAAAGGAACGATTCACCCATGGGAGCACTCAGTGGCTGGTGAAACACCGCTGACAGACCTTGCTGAGAGCTGAGCCCAGGTGGGACGCTGGTGGCTGCGACATCTGAATGCTCCTTGGAAGATCCCAGTCTTACCTGCCAGGGTTTTCCCTCTAAATCACAGCGGCAATCCAGGCTTTCAGCCTTTCTCAAACAAGCTCATCTGTCTTTAATTGCCGCTAAGAAACGGACCCCTCACAAGCCACGTGTGCAGTTCTCCTCCTGGCTGACGGACAACTGTCAGTGAGGCAAGAGCTACTAATTAGGAATTGATAAATATAAGTGCTCTGTCTTCCCCGCGCAGAGTACCACTTGATGACAGTAATTAATTGTTCATTGATCCCCACAGGCTGGGCCTTGCCTGCATGCAGCTGCCCCGGGGACACTCACAGTGCTGACCCTATGTGGGCCCTGCAATGCCCGGCACGCCGCTGCGTTCCCCATCTCTCTGCTCTTCCTTCATCCCCTATTAGAACTATGGAAAGTAAAAAGCATGTGACAAATGGGTCTATCAGGCAGGACAGAAAGGCCAGGGCTGGCTGATATGTGCTGGCCCTGAAATGAGCTGCGAATGCACTCATGGCCTGAACTCAGTTCTTCCAAGAGGAAAACCAATCAAAGGACTTAAATATATCGTAGAATAATAGAATGGCCTGAGTTGAAAAGGACCACGATGATCATCTGGTTTCAACCCCCTGCTGTGTGCAGGGTCGCCAATCACCAGAGCAGGCTGCCCAGAGCCACATCCAGCCTGGCCTTGAATGCCTCCAGGGATGGGGCATCCACAACCTCCTTGGGCAACCTGTTCCAGAGCGTCACCACCCTCTGTGTGAAAAACTTCCTCCTAATATCTAACCTAAACCTCCCCTGTCTCAGTTTAAAACCATTCCCCCTTGTCCTATCACCATCCACCCTTGTAAACAGCCGTTCCCCCTCCTGTTTATACGCTCCTTTCGAGTACTGGAAGGCCACAATGAGGTCTCCCCGGAGCCTTCTTTTCTCCAAGCTAAACAATCCCAGTTCCCTCAACCTTTCTTCATAGGAGAGGTGCTCCAGCCCTCTGAACATGTTAGATATATATATCTTCGTCTTAAACAGGTCTTTAAATTACATCTCCATAGGTCTTTAAATTATGTCCTTGTAAGTCCTTAAATTTTGTCTCCATTTGTCCTTAAATTATTTCTCCATCGGTCCTTAGATGATGCCTCCATAGGTCTTTGCATTATGTCTCTGAGGCAAATGCTAGAATGAGAATGGTCAGTCCCTGGTACATTTTGATGCCCATTATCACATTATGAGCTCTCCAAAGCAGAGCTTGTTTCCCACCACGGCTATCCGGGTAGGGAAGAGCTGACCCAGCCTTGGGAGCCCGTCTCAGTGCACTGCTCCTGGGGACATGTCATGTGTTGGCTGGGTGACAGCACGGGACGTGCCTGCCACTGTTCCCAGGGATTTATGGAGAGGGCAGGGGCTGCCCCGGGGCAGCTCAGCCCCAGGCGGGGAGAACTCAGCGCTTGGGTCAGGCTCCTAAGCGTCGATCTGTCTGATAGCTCCCCAGGGAGTCTTTTGTTCTGAATAGGTGAAAAATTGTACCCACAAAAAGAATTCCCCGTCTGATCAATTCCCTCTAACAACTGTATTGATTAGCTGCAGTAACATTTTTCATTTATTAATTATGAAGAAGATGTTCCAGCACTTCTTTAAAGTTAACTATTGTGATGTTCCCCCTCTCATCATCATCCTCCTGAGGTCACACCGACCTCTTCGTGCTCCTTTTGCAGGTGGGTTTTGCTCCTCCAAACCTTCGTTTGGAGCCCAGCTGCAGAGCTGGGCTGAAGCAGCATCCCCAGCAGAAAACCCTCACGCTTTCAGGCATGCTCGTGTTCAGGTGAGGATTTTTCCAAGCGTGTTCAGCCCTGTTTGATATTCAGCTTCCTTGGCAAAGATCTGCAATATTCTGCAATTCATCTCATAATTCTCCTCAGAAATCTCATGTTTTATAGATAGCCAAACATCTCTCTGGAGCTTTCCCAACCAGAAGAACTGGACTGGAAGGGATGGTGCCGGCTTCATGCCCTGTGATGGTCAGCTCAAACACCCCATGGCTTCAGAGGTGGCATCTCCATGGGCATCCCTCAGACCAATGGGGCAGGAGAGAGCAGGCACGAGGCACTGAAATACAGCACACTGCTCGATACTCAGTGAAAAGCTTTTATCAAAAAAAAAAAGAAAAAAAAAAAGCAAAGATAAAGCTTGCTGTTTCACTGAATGCCTGCTCTTTCCCGAACAACCCCCATTCCCCTCCCGGGGATGCAGGGATGCACGTCTCCATGGCAACAGGACGCTTTTCAGGGCCATGGTGATGCTCCCCCGTTGTCACCAGCAGAACGTGCACCAGAAGCTGCATCCCAGGACTCCATAGCCCAGGCACATCTGCGTGCTGAACAAATGGAATGTCTCCATCACTTTTATTGCTGGGGGTTATTGACATCAGAGATGACAAATCCCGCGTGGGGGTCAGGAAGTCATTTGCACATGGGGAAGGGATGCTGTGGCCTCTAAACGCCCCGAATGAGCAATTCTCCACCTCCTTTGCTGTGGGTCTTTGGCAGCAGCTCTAGTACTATGTGCAGCACCGAGGCTTCTACTGGCCACGAGGTCCTGGCCATGAGCCGGGTCAGCACCCAGCATGGCTCCAGCCCACGGAAACAGTGACGGGTGCTGTCTGGGGTGAGCAAACTGTGTCAGCACCGTAAGTGGAGCAAAGGAGCCAAGGGAGGGCAAGGGAGCCCGAGAGCAAGCCCTGAGGAGGAGCAGGAAAGGAGAAGGAAGGTCAGAAAGAGGGTAATTAAGGAAATGCAGCAGAGAGAAATTATACAAGAGAGGATTAGAGATGTACAATTGGTGTCAGTACCCCAACATAATAAATCACGTGCAGCTGGAGGGAGATAGCACCGTGCTGAAGGAAACCTGAGGGTGATAGCAGACTGATTATGAGTTTGAAATATGGTATGTTGGCAAAATATCTGCTGTGATTTATGCTCTGTCAGAGGCCATCCCGGGAAGGTAGCAGGCCTTACCCGTATAGCTCTTCTGAGACTGAAACTCCAGAGCTGAATTGATTTCTGAGTTCACCAGTCCGTGCTAGGCTGGAGATAGTAACGAATAACGCGGAGGAGAGAAGGAAAAATTAGGAAACCAGAAAGGAGATCAGAGTCAGAGGAAAACAAATGCATCGGGCACGGGCAGCGTGCGAGATGGAGGGTGAGCAGACAACGGGCACTGCCTGCCGTGTACTGCTAACAGAGAGTGCTTGCCAGGAGAAACACATGGCACCTGAAAGAGCTATTAATGCCTCATACATAACAAACTGCTCCCGGTCTGGTTGTGTGATTGCAGCCTATGTTACGAGCAAAACTCCTATAAACAAACATCACCCAGGCGGTTTCCTTCAACATGGGACCATGTCATAGAGAGCTTTAATAACTCAGGTTTTGCCATCCTCCCCAAACCAGCAGTGATTACTAGTCCTTGCAGATGTCCCTGTAAAAATCCATACTTTTTGCAAATATCCATATCTTGGTAACATCTTCTGGAGGGGCTGCTGGCAGGGAGCGCCAGCCAAAGCCACGGCGCGGCAGGAGGAAAGCAGAGAAAGGGGAAAATGGAGAAGCTGATCAATACCTGAAGACAAGAGACAAAGAGAGAACTGTGAACAATTTTTATGCCTGGTCTGTGCAACAAGGGCCTGAACTGCAGACCTATTTTCTCCTAGAGAAAGTGCAGCAATAGCCAAAAGATGGAGCAGGCGGCCACCAGGACCGTGGTCAGAGCGCAGCCCTCCTGCTGCAGCACCCCATGGCTTCACCAGGAGCCCTGCCCTAGTCCGAGCGCGGGGCTCCTGCTGTCAAGCAGATGGCAGGGAAAAATGATGGGTGGAGATTAATAATAATACTGATAGAGAACCAGATCGAAGGGATCAGGCAGCCACAGAGGGAACGAACAATAATTTGATGTTTCTATAGTAAATGAAGAGGACAGATGCTTGCTTGAATTTGGGGATTAGATTTCCACGACTAAAGAAGATAATAAATGAAATGATTACAGCATTAAAACGTTGTCGTCCAGCAGAGCAGCGGTCAGAGGGTGCTCGCCCCACAGATGGGATGAAGGGTAGACACCCAGTGGCAGGGCTGGGCACGGCCCTGGGGTCATCACCACAGCCCCTCAGGCAGCCGCCTCCCAGCGGGTCCCTGGGAAACAGTCACGGTTCTGCTGCCACCATTTTTAGCATGGAGCCTTTTCCTTCTTTTCATGTCTTGGGTTGGAAGGGACCTTAAAGATCGAAGAACTGTAGGATGGCTTGGGTTGGGTTGGAAGGGACCTTAAAGATAAAAGAACTGTAGGATGGCTTGGGTTGGGTTGGAAGGGACCTTAAAGATCAAAGAACTGTAGGATGGCTTGGGTTGGGTTGGAAGGGACCTTAAAGATCAAAGAACCATAGGATGGGTTGGGCTGGAGTGGTCCTTAAAAATCATAGAACCATGGAATGGTTGGGTTGGAAGGGACCTCACAGCCTTCTCAGCCCCACCCCTGCTGTGGGCTGGCTGCCCCCACAGCTCAGGCTGCTAAGGGCCCATCCATGGCCTTCAGCACCTCCAGGGATGGGGCACCCACAGCTCTCTGGGCAGCAGGGCTGGGGCCTCACCTCCCTGGTCAAGAATTTCCCCCTTCCATCTGACATAAATCTCCCTTATTTTAGTTTAAAGCCGTTCCCCCTTGTCCTATCCCTATCTGTCCGTGTACAAAGTTGATGCACTGTTTGGACTTTGGTAAATGTTGATTCAGGACTGCAAGGTGGATGCAGGAAGATATGGAGTGACTCAAAGGTGGAGGAGGTGTTCACCTGGCCACAAGAGCAGGAGGACCTGCATGTGCTGCAGGCGGCCCCTCGTGTTCCAAGGACATAACAGTGTGCTAAAGGGGGGAGTTCCATGGCTGCACAGTCCCCACAGCTGCCAGCATAATTGGCCCATGGGGTGTCCGATAAGGAAGCCCACCAGGTAACAGTGAGTGCTGTCTTGTCTCTCAGTGCAGTGCCTGCGTTTATTATTGCTCGAATTAAGCAGTTTCCCATGGAGAACTGGCTAATGATGTCACTGAAATATGAGGAAGGAGGAGGCAATCCCACCTGCCCCGACCCAGCTGCTGTGCTTGCTCAAACAAAACACTCTCGGCTGCGCAGTGCCACTGCGGTGCGATGCTCCCGGGAGCGTGAGTGGGCAGGAGGAGGAGAGGGAAGTGTTTTATGAGAGCAGGCACCTCTTCTGCACAAATATCTAAAAACTATTAATTTCGGGGCAGCAGCTAGGAAGAAATACATGAAAGGGAAATTGATTTCTATTTAAATGGTATGTTTTCATCACCTTTTTTCCGAGCATGAACATTCATCTTTGAGTACCTGTGCTAATTGATTTCAAATGCAATTCAACACAATCACCGTAGAATAATAAATCTCGGGGCGAAGGCACAGGAGGGGCACCAAGGGGCACGTGCAGGCAGCAGGAGTGAGGAAGATGAAGGGCTCTGGGCCCCAGCCCATCGCTGTCCCCATCCGCATCCTTGTGTCTGTTGTACCAAAGGTGCAGGGCCAGACTGCAAAAGGTGGGCTCTATCCCATCAGGAGGGCTGCTGAGGGCTCAGGGAGGTTTATAGCTAATGTGGTGGGTTGCACTGATCCCAACAACCCCTTGGAGAGAGGAGGTGATGAGGACCTGAGCCGGGTGACTTCGGGGCTGAGGGAAATGGGGTGGTTGCAGGGTTTGCAATGGGAGCTCAAGAGGTGGCACTAGGAAAGGACTCAGCTTGGGGAGTGCAGTGGGACAGGCAGGGGCTGCTAACGGAACCTTCCAGTTCCCCCTGCATTCATCCTCACAAGCACCTACCCTATCACCAAGGGCAGATCTCTTCTGACCCACCTGGTGGTCCTCCACAGTGGAGTAACAGCATCGGTGGACAAAGGAAAGGCAACTGATGTCATCTATGGTCTACCTGGCCATGTGCAAGGCCTCTGACTTGGTCCCACACCACATTCTTGTCTCTAAGTTGGAGAAATATGGATTCAAGGAGTGGAATATTCGGTGGAAAAGGGACTGGTTGGAAGGTCGTAGCCAGGCGGGCTGCTGTGAATGGCTCCGTGCGCGGGCGGTCTCCAGTGGTGTCCGCTAGGGGTCCTTCTTGGGATCGGCGGTCTTCCACATCTTTATCAATGGTGCAGGCAGTGCGATCGACAGTTTGCTGATAACACCAAGCTGTGGGGTGCAGGTGACACAGCAGAAGGAAGGGATGCCATCTAGAGGGACTCAGACAGGCCTGAGAACTGGGCACCCATGAACCAAATAAGATTCAACAAGGCCAAGTGCAAGGTGCTGCACTTGGGGTAGGCAATCTCAGATTTGTATATAAAGTTTTTGCTGGGGATATTGGCTACAGCATCTCCCTGCACAGGAGAAAAGACAAATACAGTTTCCTTCGGGCACGTTGGTCAGGCACTCAGGGCTTGGGCCTTTCACAGACATTGTGCTCAGCCCACATAACATCGGCTGAAACATCAGCACAGGGCAGCATCAGGACGAGAAGGAATGGAGGATGGCATCCACTAAAGATCAGCACATGGCTGCTGGGATGGGATCACCCTGAGGATGAGTAGGAGCTTGGCAGGGCTTGCAGTGGGGCTGGGCTATGGGGCTGCTTCCAGCCTGCTGGGTGCCACGATGCTGAGCAGGAGGGTGCTGTCGAGGAGCTGCTCGGCTCTCAGGTG
The DNA here is from genome assembly GCA_016647715.1 of Pavo muticus. Lineage (NCBI taxonomy): Eukaryota > Metazoa > Chordata > Aves > Galliformes > Phasianidae > Pavo > Pavo muticus. The sequence continues at coordinate 1,719,597 of JACDJE010000204.1, forward strand.
TTTATCCTCCAATGCTTAATGGAACATGATACCCAAAATGCTACTGTGGGAAAATGGGCTAATGGAAGCCCTGTCTAAATGTGAAAGCTGTGGGTGAGAAGGAGGTGAGCTGCTCCTAGCTCAGTATGTGGCACTTGTAGACAGATATTGCAATGCTACAGGCTGTTGTGGTACTTACAGCTCAAAAGGATGCTGAGAAATTGGGGAAGGAACAGAAAATAGTCATAAAAATTACTTGCAAGCCAAAAATACACCACGCAGAAGCAAGCTAAAAGAGCCTGATGTGTGGAGCTTGTCAAGAGACGATGAGAGATGGCCTGATTGCAGGACAAGAGAACTTCTGCGGGAAAGCCAATGAAATAATGCGATGTCTGTACCTTGCTGGATGCATGAGGCACGAGGGCCCCGAGCTGCAGCCGTGGGGATGTGTCCTGTGCTGGTGGCTCTGCTGTTCCTCCGGCAGTGTCCCGCAGGACTGACTGCCCTCTGGAGCAGACCTTCCAGACAGACCCAGCACTGGGGGATAATGAGTGAAATTCAAAGTCTTATTCTAATGAACAATCCATGGACTTCAACATGGCACGGCAGGATGAAAGCTCAATAGCAATATTCATATTGAGTTATCTCCCAATTTATGGGGCATAAGATGGACTGTTTTTACTCTCATTTTCTCTGAGTCATTTCATATGTTCTCACACACATGTAGGGGCTGCCCAGACCCAAAGCTACACTGCGTGAGGATTTGTCCATCATTTCTGTTTTCTCCGTGGCAGGACTGCAGTGCAGTGGGCAGTAGCTGTTAGCAATGGGCATGAACCGGAGCAAAACATTGCAGCAGACATCTCACCCCTCTCCTCCTCTCTGAACTGAAGACTGGTGCTACCTCTGAAAAAAAAAGAAAGCAAGCATGCACGCTGATCAGTGCTACAATGATTAAACCCAGGAACTGTTTGAATGTTTATATCGATGCAGCCGGGACCGCAAGCAAAATAAGCCCAGTAAAATAATAGCCAGTGGACAGTCAGAGACCATGGCGAACCTATTGATTGCAACAGGGTCTCTTTTCTGTGCAGCAGAATGATCTCAGAAGAGCTGAGCTTCGGGTAATTTCTAGCAAACAGTGTATTGTGCACCATTATTTGTGGATCCTGGAAATCGAACCAGCATGCCCAGGTCTCTCCCATGTGCACGTGCTTCAGAGAAGGCTCTGGTAAGAGGGAGCCCAGCATCACCAAGCACGTTGCTTTGCAATTGGGTGTATTGCAGAGCCAAACAGTCGCCCCAGAGCCACACACTGCCCCACAGGAGCCTCATTCTGCCCCACACTGAGCTGTGCTGTGGCTGTGGCCACCCCTGTGCTCCTCCTGACAGATCACTGCCTGTCTGAGTTTAGAGAGCAGAGCTGCAATATATTACGCTCCATCCCCTGCAATATTCTCTGAATGCATCCAGCGAGTTCCCCAGGTCAATTGCAGCTGATCCAGTTTGCAGCAATTGCCAGAAGAGCCAGCTGATGGATGTCGGTGGGTTTGTGCTGAGCCCCACCCCATGCTTGCCTGTGAATGTGCTGGAAGCCAGCAGGGCACAGCCTGGATGCTGCTCTGGCTCCGCAGCTCAAACCACTGTACAGTTTGCTGCACACTGATTGCTGGCACCTCCTCGCCTTTCATGTAGGGCCACCTTGGCCAGTGCAGTGAAAGAAGCCCCTGGTTATGACTGGAAAGAAGGAAGGTGCTGCACAGATGTGTGCCTGGCCAAACTGACAGCCCCCGAGGTCCTGGTGGGGCTGGTGGCATGCATTCAAAAATTAAGCACGTGTTGTTACAGGAGAAAATATCGTAGGGCCAAGTGCAGCTGTTTAAAACAAGTGTATTTCTTCCCAATGCAGGTTGGCGTGGAGGAGACCAGCACGAATTTATGGCAACAAGAGGGGCAGGTGATAAAACACGGCATGAAAACCCAGGTATTGTGGCATCAGCAGAAAGAGAAGGCACAAATCAGGGGTCCACACCGATTTACATTCCCTGTGTCAATAGAGGAAGAAGGCTCTAAAGTTTTACAGTTAATTTGTGTACTTTACCGCAGGTGCTGTGGGAAGTATAAAACAGCCGAGCACAACCTGATGGTAAGTGTGTAAAATGTTTATAAATTGCTAAGCAAAGCAGCAGGCAGTGCTGTGAGCCAGGCTCTACGGGACAGCACTGTCCCAGCAGGACACCAATGAGATTCTATGGGACAGTGCTGTTCCAACAGGACACCAACCAGGCTCTATGGGACAGCGTATGTGCATTGCACCAACCTAAGGGGATGATGATATATCCACGAGCACCGTGCTTGGGGCTGTTATATATGAGGGGCTGTCCAGCAGCTCTCTGTACTTACAACCAGCAGCCAATGCCTTGAGAAAAGAGAAATGCAACAAATCAAGGGGAAGAGCAATGAAAATCCACGTGCGTCACGGCTGGCACTGGGGCAGAGTGGCAGCGGTGTGCTGTGCACACTGCAGTGTGCTTTGAGGTAACAAAGGGATTCGCCGCCGGTTCAGAGGTCAGCCATTTGATAAACTGTCTCATATTTTTCAATGAAAAAAATGATACTTCATCTTTCCAATGACAGAAAACTTGGAGACGGTTTACAGTAATATATGCCTTTTTTAATACATGGCTTGCAATCTCAGTCCGGTGGCTGTATGAAGAATGGAGTAGCAGCCAAAAGGTTAATAGAGCATCGGTCCTTTTTTAATTGAAAAAATGACGGAGGGACCATGTAGCAGGCCGAGCAGTAATATTATTACAGGCTGTAAGTACTGTTCCAGAGACTTACTGTTCATCTGGGAGCAGGGTAATGAACAGCGGCCGTGCTCTGGCTTGGCGGCAATGTGAGCACGCCCTCGGAGAGGCTGAGACCCACAGCTCTTCCAAAACACCAATTGCTCTCAAAACATTTGGCTTTTGCTGGAGGGTGCCCACTGCTCTCAGTCACAGGGCTCAGCCCTGCCTATAAGGGATGTGGGACACAGCGCGGAGCCTTCTGCCTAAGGGTACCTGCCAGCACGCTCACAGGTATCAACCAGCAAAGCATTATCAACTGCAGGTAAATTACAGAAATTAACTTTGCCTGTGGATTTGGGCTGCTGGTCCTGTCTGTGCTGCCAAATGCCCTCCACATGTGCATCCTCACTCCAGCACCCACCTCTATGGAATGGGCTGTGTGGGGCTGCTCTGCAGGCCTCATGTGCCCACAGCCCCACAACACCCATAAAGCTCCACCACTCCCCACAGTGTCCCCACAGCCTCCATAGCTTAATGTCCTCACAGCCATGCAGATGCCAGCTGTGGAGATTTGGTCAATTGAGGGAGAACTGTCCCCAAACCACCCATGTCACCCCCAGAGCTGAACCTGGGGCTGGCGGGAAGCAAAGCAGCCCCATGGTTTGTGGCAGTGCCTCATTGAGGATGGATGCTCGGGGGGAGCGGCACTATCTGTCATCTGTGAACAGCCTCATTTACAGAGAGCCACCACGAGGAAAGGCAATCAGCCTGAAAGCTGCTGTGCTGGGAATGGGTAAAGACCCTGTGGGGGGGTCTCCTGGTGCACAGCACACGGCACATGGCACATGGCACCAGGCACCGGGTGCAGGCACTGGGTGCTGGATGTCACACAACTCCACTCCAAATCCGGACCCTGTGTCCCACTGCCTGTGACAGCCCTGTGTGCACCAGTTTTTCTCTCCATTGTGCCTACTTGCTGCCACAAATTGTGTACACCACGGAGCCACCTCCATGAGCAGAGCTCCCACCCTGTGCTCCTGCTCTGTCTCTCCACACAAAGCTACGACCGAGGGCGGATTGCTGCCACGATCCTTTTTGCTGCGTTTTTCTCCCCCTGTGGAGGATGAGCTATGGTTACTCCCATCCATCTCATTCTTTCAAGTCATCTTCAGTCTGCAATTTCCCTTCACCCCGAAAAGAGTACCGCATCGATTCGCTCTGTTCCAATTTCAGGTGGGGGATGCTGTGTGCTCAGAGCCCCACATATGGCCGTGGGGACACCTCGGGGACATCTGCAGGCACAAGGGGCAGTGCTCCAGCCCGGCCCTCGCAGTGCATGGTGCTGATTTTCCCTGCCCTGAACAATTGTACCCTTAACAATGTGGGCATTGATGGCTTTGGCATTTTGCATAGTAGATATTTTTTTTAGCCTGTTAACAAAATAAAAGTCAGATATCCACCGGAGTCACATTCCAGAGGTAAACACCTCCTCCGCAGCGCTGTTGCTCTTACAGTGAATGCATCACAACGGTGCCCTGTGCCACATCTGACAACAAATATGATTTTAGGTGTCATGCAGCGGGCGTTTAATTATCGGAGACATGGGCTTAATGGTGTTTGTGTCACAGGAGCGACGCACAGATGTATCTCAGCTCAAGGAGGCTGCGCTGCCTGCTTCCCAGCGGCCCCTCCTGATCAGAGGTAACGTTACAAAAATGGTTAAATGAATCAGATTCAAACGAGGGCTGTTTCTTCTCCTGATCAATAGATCTGAACGAAACAATGCCAAATGCTGTGAGTTATGGCATGGCACCGACGACGGTCAGGACAATGGCAGCAGCCAAGACGAATACACACCTTTTCCTCTGTTATTGCTTTAAGCCTTTTATTATCATTATTATGGGTGATTAAAAATCCCATTAATCAGATGCTAAACAGATTAAGTTCTATGAATTAATTTTCTGGATATAACTAAGACAAACATTCTGCTCAGAGCTCGTTTAATGAAATAGAAGCTGTTCATCTGCAAAATTAGGGCTGTGCGTATCGGAGGGTTCAGCTGGAGCAATCCACCGCCGGCAGGCACGGGCAGGGGCTGCACCCACAGCCACATATTTTTTACCCATTCTAAGTAAAAGAAAGATCTTGCTCTAAGTAATTTATGATTCATTACACAAATAGCTCATTAGCCAGGACCAGAAAATAAAATTAGAGTCATCTAAGGAATAATCCCTTGATTTTGTGTTTAAGAAAGAGAGACCATGTGACGGGCATGGGGCATCTGCCTGGAGACCCTGTGCTGGAGGTTGGGGGCTGCCTATAGGGCTGCCTATGGGGCCGTGAGGATCCAAAGTTCCCCTGCCCATGGGGCGGGCAGTGACTCACTGCCACTAAACCCTGAAACATCCACTTTCTTCCACCTTTGCACTTCCCTGTGCTGTAAAACTACCGCCAACTACTCGCTAAAAGCTGTGGATGATAACAGGTAATGCTTTAATTGCACAGACTTCAATCTGTTGAAGTTTGGCTGCAGTTCACAGACACCAACAGAAAGGTATGGGACAGCCCCAAGCTGCCCATGGCCCCATGGCGGTGCTGCTGCCGCCTGTTTCTGTGGGGTCTCTGCCACAATTGTGGTCAATGAGCACCTGAGGCTGCAGGCAGCCACCAGCAGGAGGGCTTGGCACAGGAAAGCTCCAAGATAAATTGTTTTCCCAGAAGAAATTTCGTAATCGTGTTATTTCACGTTATCACTGATGACTCCTAGCTTCTTTTTAACATGACTGCACGTTGCCAAACACCTGGTTCTGCAGTGCCTGCCAAGAGTCACCCTGCAATGGGACACAGTCTGCACACAGCCTGACGTGGACTGTGGGGCAATTCGCATCCCTGTGAGCAGCCTGAGGCAAAAACTGCCTCCCTGCAGATCAGGGCAGCACCTGCATCCCTTCAGCTTGGAGTAATACCTGCATCCCTACTGCTCAGGGCACCATTTGCATCCCTGCAGCTCTGGGCAGCACTACTTGCACCTGCATCCCTGCAGATCTGGGCACCAACTGCATCCATGCAGTTCAGGGCAGCACCTGCATCCCAGCAGCTCAGGGTACAGCAGAGCTCTGCAGCCTCCGCCTCCCCTCCTCAGTGCATAACTTCTACCCGCCAGCAATTAAACGAGGGGATGGCTCTTAGCAGTTCTCCCGTTAGTGACAGCAATACAGGAAATGAGCGTTAATTGATTTTTTCATCGGGATCTTTCACTCCCACAACAATTACAGAGCTGCCTTTGAGTGTAACATATTGGAGACAATGGGATAAACAAGTTCCACTGCAGTGTGTTAGATCCCAGGCCACGTGAGCCAGCGGTGGTGACGTGCTTTGCTTCCATAGCTTACATTCCAAGAGCCACGGGAAGACAGAATCACAGAACCATTAAGGCTGGAAAAGACCTCCAAGATCCCCAAGCCCAACCCCACCCCACCATGCCCACTGATCATGTTCCCACATGCCACATCTCCACGGCTCTGGGACACCTCCAGGTATAGGGACTCTCCCACTCCCTGGGCAGCTGTGCCATCTTTGGAGAATAAACTGTTCCTCATATCCACCCTGACTCTCCTCACAGACAAGTGGAACCTCTGTTGCATTCACTTATAGCCCTCTCTAGAATTTGCCTATTGAATGACTATTTCCTGTGCCTGTATAAATAAATAGGTGTATCCATTATCATGGTAGAAATTTCCACATTTGGCCTTTTGAAGCCATTTGATTGGAAAAGACAGAATATTATAGCAGTGTAGAAGGCTCCAACAATCAGCAGCGGTAGGAATAATCCAATTTCCTTCTCAAAGAAGGGCAAGGGTCCTCCTAGGAGGTCAGAGCTCTCTTAGCACAATTAGAACTTTAATTAATGAAATTGGCAGGGGGAGGCCGCACATCTGTCCCCCCACTGGGTGTCCCTCGATGCGTTGGCACTGCGGAGAGGCCCTGATCCCTGAATGATGCGCTGCTCCTCTGCAGCACCATGTTTTTGTACAGGGTTAATCGTTTCCCATCGTTCCATCTTAGTTAAGAGGCCAAGTTCTGCTCTCATCTCTGCCTGGCAGATCATAATGAAATCAGTGGAGCCACACAGGTGTAAATGGGAAGGGAAAGGTGACCACATGGCACCGCGCTCCCTCTGGCCCTGCTGCCCCATAAGCAGCCCTGCAGCTGGGCACAGAGGGGCTGATCCCAAGCCATCCTTCCTCTGCCTGCATGTCCTGGAGGCTGCTGTCAGAGCAGAGCGAGGCATCCCTGCAGCATGCAATATTCACGGCCCCTTTGGGACAGCCATGGATCCATCACAGCAGAGCCCTCTTGGACCGGCGCTGTGCCTGGGCTGTGAGCCCAAGGGGACAGGTTTGTTTACCAGTGCCACAGCACAGCTCCAAACCCGACCTCATCCCCTGGGATTAATTTTTACACAGTCATTCTGGAGTCTGTGATAATCACTCCATTAAAAAAATGAAGAGATTTGGGATTTTTTTTTCAATGCAGGGGATTAGGTCTAAATACAAGTAATCTGCAGGAAGCTCAGCTGCATGCACACCACTAATCGCTCCTCTACTCTTCCCAGCTTTAGCCCTTTCATTAGTATTTTCCCCAATAGAGTTGTTCGTCCTCGGGGAGGTCAGGGCAGCATCCCGGGGCGGCTCCATGCATGGGAAGTTAATACTGTGTGCAGTGGAGTCCAGCAAGTGTTTTTGCAAATGTAATTAAATCTGGGACTGTTCTGGCCACAGGTATAAGGATGCAGCACCAGCTTTTTAAAACAAAACAACTAAAGCACTTAAAAAGTACTCGAGCAGGATTTTGGTACTTACGTTCAAAATAATTGTCCCAGGAAACCCAGTTCAGCAGCCGTCTAACCTGAAAGCACTTACACACACTTGGGCAGACATTCAATAAAGCATTTAGATACCTGAGGCACTGTATCAGCAGAAAATTTGGGGCTTTTATTCAAGAGAGTGACTCAGGGAAACTGGAGAGGCTCTGGTGCTGAGACAGCCTGGTGCAGCCAGGTGCAGCTGGGTCCAGCCTTGATGCAAGCTGGCTCCAGGCTGGCTCCGTGCTTGCTCCAAACTGCTGGACGCAGACTGGCACAGCTGGGCTCAACCTAGCTCCAACCTGGCTCATAGAACCATAAAATCATTAGGATTGGAAAAGACCTACAAGACCCCCAAGTCTCACCCTAACCCACCCCCACAAGTGATGTTCCTAAGTAAAACCACAGAGTCGTTAAGGCTAGAGAAGGCCTCTAAGACCTCCAAGTCCAATCCCATCCCATCCCCACCATGCCCACTGACCAAGTGCCCAAGTGCCACATCTCCATGGTTCTTGAACACCTTCAGGAGAATCCACAACCTCCTGGGGCCTCCTGTGCCAGTGCTGTCCACTGTTTCTGAGCAGAAATTGTTCCTAACATCCAATTTGAGCCCTCCATGCCACAGCCTGAAGCCATTACCTCTTGTCCTATCAATCTGTTGCAATCTGGCTCCAGCCTGGCTCCAGCCAAGTCCACCCAAGTCCATCCAGGCCCACCTGACCATCTGCAGACCACACGGTGCCCATGCCCACTCTTGCTTTCCCTGCCACAGTGTCTCAGTACTTTTACTTTTTATGGCCACTACACGGCCCTTCCTCTTCAAGTCCTCTGCTCCTGCCATGTTCTGTGACCATGGTGATCTCCATGTCCACACCAAGCCCAGATGGCAAAGCCCATGAGATGCCCACCACACCTCAGGTGTCTCTGACTTTCTCTCCTGCATACCAGAATGCTGTACCAGAATGCCCTCGGGCCCCACGCACTGACCACCGGTGCCACCTCCTTCACAGCCCTGTTTGCACCTGGATTCACCTTTGTTGGCTGCTGCAAGCAGCACAGGGCCGAGGGCCTTCAGGAGGGGATGCTTACTGATGCAGCGCCATGATTAGAGTCGCAGGTGGCTCTCTCTTTCTCTCCTTCCCTGGGGAATAGTTTTTCAGAATGAGCGGAGATACTGCAATCCAGCAGTGAAAGCTGAGCATGGGGAAGGAAGGAGACAGTTCTGATAATAAATTCATACAGCTTCACACACCAGCAGGCTACAAATGCTTGTTTTTAAAGAGATTTTAAAACTATCTGGGGTGCAGTCAGTCAGACCAGGACACCTCACTGCTTGGAGAACTCACGCACGGGCAAAGCGAAGAAGGAGGAGAGCCAGCTCTGTCAAGGTTCCTTTCAGAGTGTGCAAATCTTCAAAGCAAAACTTTCCTGTAGAGTTAAAAGGAGCATGTCCCATTTGCATGAATAAGTAAAAAAAATGGGAACCATTCCTAAGCACGTGCTTGACCCGCTGGGTGTTTCCTCCGCCGGACCCGAGAGCAGATCAATGCCCTGATTTCTTTTATGTAGTGTATCTGCATTCCTGCTTCTTCATTCCTCGACTGCTTGAATTCTTGTCCCTGTTTCAAACGCATTTCTTCTCTTCCACATCTTTCCTAGCATTAGGAAAATTCCTGTCGTGTGCCTCTGCTGGATGTCGTTTCTTTGCTGGCAACCAGGCAAGTATTGATGCTGTTTTGCTGCAGCAATTCTGTTTCATTATTGGAAACTGCTCTGGAGGAATATTCTACCTGGAGCTCTTGGGGCATGCCCTGCAGTTCTGCACTCCTGCACCAGGTCACAGCACGTGGAATGTCCCCATGTCCCCAGGTGCCACATCTCTGTGTTTCTTCAACACCTCCAAGAGCAGTGACCTCACCACTTCCCTGGCAGCCTGTTCAGTGCCTGAACGCTCTTTCTGAGAAGAAATTGTTCCTGATACCCACCCTGACCCTCCCCTGGCACAGCGTGAGGCCATCACCTCCCATCATCTCACCAGTGCCTTTTGGCAGAGCAGATTCTAAAATCAAGGTCTTCTTTCCGAGCTGTGGTCCACGGAGACTGTAACCCAACATGATGAGAAGAAAACCAGGCGAGGCAAAAGGCTCCTAGGAATTTCCTATGGAGCCTCACTGTTTTTACAGAAAGTGGAGCTCCTTTATAGCCAGCTGCAGGTTGGGAGGGCAGCACGAACAGCTGCGCTGACAGTGGCAGATGAACATGTTATCACCAAGCACTGTAAGGAAGAGATCCTTCCCTGCACATTGCTGCAACTGAGATGTCACTGTGTGCCCTTCACAGCGTTAATTACATCGCTTTCTTGTATCTGAACACTGAAAAATAAGAGGCTGTTTCACCCCACAATTTGCAGAAAGAGGGTGTCCTTTTCCACAGTCACCTTCTGACTTTGTGCACAGAGCAGAAGACAAATAAATAAATTTAGCACTAGTCAGTAGGTTAAGTGTAAGGAGGGCACACCCTCATATTTGTCACGATCAACCTGCATGTGTTCAAACCCCAGCATAGCTTGACTGTAGTTTGGCCCTGTGTTCGTTGCACATCACTGGTGGGCAGCTGGAACATTTCTTTTTCCACAGCAAAAAATACAACTTCCCTGTGTGCTGGGCCTGTCTGTCCAGGGGTGCTGGTGTCTCCAGTGGTGTCTGTCTATCTAAGGATGCCTGTCTGTCCAAGGGTATATGTCTGTCCAGGTATGTTGGCATGTCCAAGGGTATCTGTCTTTCCAAAGATGTCTGCCTGTCTAAGGATGTCTGTCTGTCCAGGGGTGTTTGCATGTCCAGAGGTGTCTGTCTGTTCAGAAGAGTCTGTCCAACGGTGCCTGCCTATTTAAGGATGTCTGTCTGTCCAGAGGGTGTCTGTCTGTCCAACCACCTGGAAGCTGTCTGTCCCACCCCTCAAACCAAGGTACTGAAGCCACGAACAGAAGAGCTTTTATGGAGAAGGCATATTCCCCCTCAGAGAGCTTCAAATCTAATCAAAACAGTAATTTCTACACATTTCCTATTGTGTGCCTCTGTTGTGCTTCCCAGGGAGCACACTCATTTAAGAAAAGGTATTTATCAGCAGCCAACGACCCCGCTCAGCCCCTGACACAGCAAGGCTGGCACAAAGCAGTGGCGATGTGCAGGGATGAGATGCGTCCTCCTCTGCCCCTTTTTCCTCAAGGCAGCTTGCAAAACACCCTGTGAATAATGGAAATACCAGCTTGCCAACCCACTGCCTCTTTCAAAGGTTCTTACAAAAAACAGCCATCTAATTGAGGAGAAATTCAGGCTGCTTGGGGAAGGCAGCTCCTTGTACCTGGGCCTCCCCACTCCTTGCGCTGCAGCCCTCAGGCAAGCCGGGATTCTGTGTCAATTACAGGAAAATCAATGAAGATACTGTTCAGGACTCCTCTTCACCATTCAGTGCGGATGATATCCTTCACTTTCTAGCACTGATTCATTTACTTTCAGCCTCTCTAGGGGCTCCTGACATATTGCTATCTCTGAAGAATCTGAAGCAAAAACTGCCTTTGTTTCTACTGCAACTTGTTCGCATGCACTGTGCCTGGGACCAGGGCTGGGACCAGAGAAACCGGGTCAAAATGAAGCACTTTTAAAATAGGATTTTAAAACATTTCTTGCCAATGCACCTCTCAGCTCCCAGAGAGTCTGGATAGGATCAAGGTGCGAAGTCAGTGCAAGGGCTGAAGTCCCACCAATGGCACTGCATCACTCCGCAGCATCACACCAGGCCATGCAGCACGATGCACAGCTGCTATACCATGGGTCACCTTCAACTGCTGCTTCCTGGCTCATGACAAGAAGCCTCTGATCTGTTCAAATGCTGTGCTTGCTCTCACTCATTTGCCCTCATGGAGATAGCTGCAGGTTCCTACAGCCCATGGTGGTCATCTTTCTTCAGCCTGGAACTGGAAAGGTGTGCAATACGAGGGCTGTGTAACCTTGCTCCTAGGGGCCCATGCCCAGCCCCGGTACACATGGTCAGGAACCACATCAGCCTTAATGTTAGGTGCTACAGAGAGGATTTCCAAATATCTAAAAGTTAAAAGTTGTGTGTGACAGGACCTGGGCAGTCTGGGGCTGGGAACACCATGCCCTGTGGGGACAAGACCAGAAAAGTTGACTGGAAGCCACGTGAAGAGCCAAGTAACAAACCTATCATCTCCTCTATCAAAGCAGCATTATTTCCTGCATTTTCATCCTTTTCTCTCTCCACCAACACTGCATGTATTCCATAGGAATGGGATACAGACCTGCGGGCCATACTCAGGCTAAATTCCCACTGAAAGATGAAGAACCATGCTGCAACATTACGCCCGACCCTGCAAGCTCCCTGCGTTCCTCCTCTTCAAAGGGAGCCTCATGCATGGAGAGCTTGTAGGATATAGCCCAGAGCAAGGATGGTGCTACAAAGACAGCATTTATTATTTATAAGGCACTTCTATGAAGTCGGGGCTCGGAGGCAGAGCTGTCTATGGTGGTGCACTTTATAAGGAAAAAAAAAAAGTAGTTTGAAGAAACACTGAAAGTACCGCATCGTGCAGCAGCCGTGTCCGTAAGAGGCATTGCTCAGATTACGGAAGTCAGACTCTCTTGGAGTTCACATGAAAGTTGCTGTGAGATTTATGAGGCAGTTTAATTGCAGCTAGGGCTCTTTGGGTAGCACCGTGGCCTAAGCACCATGTTTTTACACAACAAGGGTTCTCTGAGTGGGTCTGGCATCACCAAAAGCAGGCTGTGACGCAGGAAAAAGCCCTGTGGCAGCTCTCAGACCCTCCCACCAGGGGACACCATGGGGCTGGGGACACTGTAATGCCGCCAGGTGCCACTGCCCGTCACCCATTACCTGTCACCCACTGATCACTCATTGCCCACAGCAAGGAGTGGGAACCCAGATGAGGTCTGCAGCTCATGCTGGGATGTAGAGATAAACGGGGTGCTGAGCCCTGCCTGCACCCTCGTGCTGTCCCACTGCGGGGACGCTAACTGTCTGGGGACACTGCGAGGCACCCCAGGACCGTCTTGGGGGTGCAACACGAGGCTGTTGGGAAGGAAGCTGGGACTGGGGAGGGCGCACCGGGGGACGTCCCCGGGGCTGCCGGGCGTGCGCCGTGTTTGCCGAGGGGGGGCTCGCCGGTGCTGCCGGGGCCGCCGGGGCCGGGA
>JACDJE010000204.1:1732505-1745683 GCA_016647715.1 Pavo muticus
AGCGCGCCGCCGCCCGCTCCCTCCATTTTCTTGCCGACTGCCGGCGGTGCCGGCCCCATCCCCGTCCCCGCCGCCTCCGCGTCCGCCGCCCCCGCATGCAGCCCCGCGGCAGCCCCGCCGCACACGCCCAGCCGCGGGGCCGCCTCCCGGCATGAGGAGCTGCAAGATGGTGCGGGTGGCCAGCGTGCTGGGGCTGGTGATGCTCAGCATCGCGCTGCTCATCCTCTCCCTCATCAGCTACGTCTCGCTCAAGAAGGACAACATCTTCGGCGCGCCCCGCGCCGCCGGCCCGGGGGGGCCCCGCATGTACATGTTCCACGCGGGATTCAGGTGAGGGCGCGGCTCCGGATGGCCGCCACGGCCCGGCACGGCGCGGGGGCACGGGGCCGCCCCGACCCGCTCCTGGACTGGCACTGGGGAAGCCCGGGAGCGCTCGGTGGGAAGGCCCCCGGAAGGCCCCTCGGCCCCGGCGGCGGCTGCTCCCGCACCGCGCTGCCCCTAGCCGTGGGCCTGCGGGAAGCTGGCGGCCCCGGGACCGCGGGACCCCCGAGCCGAGCTTGCGAACCTCGGCGCCTGGGGGCTGCTGTAGAGTGGGCACCACGCGGCTCGGCACGGCTTGGTACAGCCCTGCATGGCTCAGTGCAGCTCGGTTCGGCTCGGCTCAGCGCGGCCCGGCTCGGCTCAGCCGGACCCGCGAGGAGCGGCGCGGCTCCCCCGGCGCTGTCCGTGGTGCTGACGCCGGTCGGACACAGCTGGAGACGGCGTGCGGCCTGTGTGTGTCCGTGTTTGTGTGTCTCTGTGTCCATGTGAGTCTGTGCGTACACATTTAGGTCCCAGTTCGCGCTGAAGTTCCTGGACCCCTCGTTCGTCCCCATTACAAATTCGCTGGGCCAAGAGCTGCAGGAGAAGCCCTCCAAGTGGGTGTTCAACCGGACAGCGTTTGCACAACAGAGGTGAGCGTGCAGCTCATCCCGCTTGTCCCCCTCTCATCTTCCCTAGAGTTGTCCCCTCCCCCCGAATATTTGAGAAAATACAATCAGGGACTGCTAAATACTCTAGATTCTGAGTAATTTGCCAACAGTGAGAGACAAAGGCTGAATCAGAGCATTTCCCAAGATGGTTACAGCTATCTTGGAAGAATTGATTAATTCAGAGCAGGACACCAAGCTGCAGCACACATCCTTTTACCAAACGGAACGTGACCCATTTTCTCAGAGTGCAAGAGAAATTGTCATTTCTTCAAGATAAATAGCTGGTTGCTTAAAACTCAAAACGAATCAGACTGTAGCAGCCATGAAGTGCTATGCCTATGGAGGGCAAAACGTGTCCAGCAATTCTGACCAAGTACAGTGTGGCTCCACAGTCCAGCTCCGCTCTGGCTGTGGGGTAGGCAGAGGGCAATTCAGTTGGGCCACCAAGCCCAAACTCCCCTGAGATGCCTTCGTTGTGCATTGACTTCTGCTTTCTGTTCACAGGTTCATGGCCACATTGCGTTGTGGCAATGCAAAGACTTTCTTGTTTCCTTAAGCTTCCTCAAAGCTTAATGTGAAACAAGACGGATTTTTATTTTCTTCACTATGATGTGAATGTGGTAATGTCTGTCTAGCCTCTTTTATTTAATGGCTTTACTGCAGTATGTTTATATAGAGCAGTAAAGTTGTAAAAGAAACAGAAATCCTTTAGCCATTTAAGGTGACTACAGCCATCTTGGACTCTGATTTTGTATTGATGAATGCTTACCATTTTAGAGGGCACATTGTGGCTCTGCCCATATGTCCCATTTGAAGAGCCGATCAGCAGCTGCAGGCCATCAAGATGAGATGGCACCTTGCCTGCTCCATCCTTTCCTTGGGATCTCCCTGACTGGTGCAACAGTGGCCACCCATCAGTATGGCCTCATTCCTGGCACCACCACCTCCTTAATAAATAACTAAGTGTCACCCTGCTGTTGATATGAGCTAATGCCTCAGGATCTGCTGCTGCATTTGTCTGTCATCCATAACCCATAATTAGGGGACCCAATGGGACTCCATTAATGCTTAGACACTGGAGGATGTGAGCTGGAAGAAAGGTTGTTTTCCATAAACATGAGCAAATAAAGTGGTATTGGTTTTCTAATTTTATGCTCTGCTGGGGAAATTCCTGAGCAAGGTTGGTTCTGCTTGGTTTTTTTTTTTTTTTTTTAAGTATTCCAAATAACCCTTGCAAAAATGTCAGCGTGTTTGCTCTAATAGGACATTAATGACTTATGTTTACATAAAAGGAGACAGTGACTGTCACTCGTTTTGTGACTCAAAGCTTCCTGATAAACACACAAGGAATATTTGCATTTTAAAAAATCAGCTACATTGCTGTTAATTCAGTGGAATATTCTGGACTTCTTGGTTTTGCTTCAGATATCTCATGGCAAACACAATGTCCATCATTACCATAGACCCATGGTCCAGTACTGAGAGCTCCCTCATTGCTGTTTGTTTATATTGATTTTAATCCTATTACACTGCATTGCTCAGTAAACTGCTATGTAACATTTTAGAAAGGAAGAATTAAGTCTATCTGGAAACAAATCTCTCTAACACAGACAAAGGGGAAATACAACTCAGCGTTTTCTTTTTCTTTCTTTTCTTTTTCTATTTTATTTTAGACAAGAAATCCTTCAGCATGTCGATGTCATAAAAAATTTTTCTTTGACCAAGAATAGCGTTCGAATTGGACAACTGATGCATTATGATTATTCCAGTCATAAGTATGTCTTTTCCATAAGCAATAACTTCAGATCACTGCTTCCAGATGTGTCACCAATCTTGAATAAACATTACAACGTTTGTGCCGTGGTTGGAAACAGTGGAATCCTGACTGGGAGTCAGTGTGGGCAAGAAATAGATAAGTCTGATTTTGTTTTTCGCTGCAATTTTGCTCCAACTGAGGCGTTCCAAAAAGATGTCGGAAGGAAAACCAATCTCACAACCTTCAACCCCAGCATCCTGGAAAAGTATTACAACAATCTTTTGACCATTCAGGACCGCAACAACTTCTTTCTGAGCTTAAAAAAGCTTGATGGGGCGATTCTTTGGATCCCCGCTTTCTTCTTCCACACGTCAGCAACGGTCACAAGAACACTGGTTGATTTCTTTGTTGAGCATCGAGGCCAACTGAAGGTCCAGTTGGCTTGGCCAGGAAATATAATGCAGCATGTTAACAGGTGTGTATTTTTCTCTCACATTTAACTTGTCAAAATATATATTTCTTCCTATATGAATACAATTGTTTTTATTTTCCTAGTCTTGCCGTAACTGAAAGGTACTCCCTGGCCAGTCAGGACCTTACACTGTTTGCTTTCAGAGCACGCACGGTTCTGTCATTGCTTCAGTAAGTGCTCCAGGGTCTGTGCCATCATGGGACTGTTCAAGTGTTTCAAAGCAGCTTCCGCAGAGGCAGAAGGAGTGTGGAGGAGTTGAGTGAGATTCTGCACAAGAAAAGAACCACTTACAGAAGAACTTGCTCTCAGCTACCAAATAGGGTGCCAGCAGACATCTGCAGAGCGATCTAGGCAGATCTATTGCGATTCATGTGCGGATAACGTTGCCACCTCTTTAGAAAATACCAGGAGTCGAGGGATTTGCTTTTCTGGATAAGGCACTGTTTCTCCAGGTGAAAAACCAAAAGCACACGCAGAAGAAGACCTTGAAAGAGAATGTTGATGCATTTCTCTTCTTTACAGACTGACTTGAACAGCAATCCTTACCTTACTCCAGTTATCGGCTGTTAACGCTGATGCTCTCCGTGCTGTAGCATTTTTACCATACAGTAATCATATTTTTTCTTACAACAAGCCCATGATGTTACCTGTATCCTATACTAGTGTGCCTTTGTTTCTTTTCACAGATACTGGAAAAACAAACACTTGTCACCCAAGCGGCTGAGCACAGGTATTCTCATGTATACCCTTGCTTCTGCCATATGTGAAGAGATTCACTTGTATGGATTCTGGCCCTTCGGGTTTGATCCCAACACGAGGGAGGACCTCCCGTACCACTACTATGACAAGAAAGGAACCAAGTTCACCACCAAGTGGCAGGAGTCCCACCAGCTGCCTGCAGAGTTCCAGCTGCTCTACAGGATGCACGGTGAAGGACTGGCCAAACTGACCTTGTCGCATTGTGCCTAAGAACCTAAATCTTGAAGTGCCAAATGATTGTCTAAAAAAGTGCCCAAATCTGAGTTAAATGCTCTTCAGATACAATTCTAAAAAAAAAAAAAAAAAAAAAAAAAAAAAAAAAAAAATCCACCCTAAAATATTTTCCATGATATGCAGATGCTTTTTAATCACCCTTGTCGCTGTTCATCAAAGGGTCTCAGCACATTTAGCAATGCAGAAGCACTTATCAAATTCTGTGGATGCTATTCATGCAGCAGCACAGCAAAGCTGAAATATTTTGCTTTTATATATATGCTATGAAAAATGTTTTAAAATCTTTTCCTATTTCAGCATTCCACTACATGCCTGTAAACATCTTATTTCGATCGTTCCTTTCAGATTAGGACTAGAAACTCTGATTTTATAAGGCACTGCTTTTCTTGTACATGTTGCTGTGAGTAGCTCAGCATACATAGACTTGTCGTGGCCGATTGGAAGAGCCACCCCAAACCCCAGCTCATTGTCATTTACAAGTTCCTCAGTGTGGAACTCCATTTCCACTGCTTGCATATTTTCGTATTTACTGAATTTTACATTTTTTTAAGAACAACAATGGAGAAGGTCAAAATACGGCTCGTACCTGGCTTCCCCATCCCTCTCTGTGTGTCAGTGCTGTATGCTGTGGGGGGCTGAGGGATTCCCAGCCCAGTTAACTGTACAGGACAGTGTGTCCCCCCCACCAGCCAGAGGGGGAGATGGAGTGAGGTCAGAGCAGCCCAGTTTCTGAGAAGTGGCCTTGAGAGGGAAGTAAGCACAGTGGGAATGTGGAGAGCAGGAGATGTGATTCCCAGAGTCCCGGTTTACATCACCAAGTCCATGGTCAGACAGCTGAATTGGCGGACTCGTGTTCTGGTCAAGAACAGATGTCTGGGGAGATGGAGCTTTCTAGGTACCTTTGAAGGTCAGGCTGGTTGCAAAAAGGACAAATCGTAGGGTTTCTTGTATTTGAAAATCTTGGCCATGATGTCTCAGGATAAAGGAGTCTGTAAAGCAACTGTTTTTTCTTATTAAAACGAGTATGCTTCAAAGTATTTTAACATTTTTATATTATTCTGTGTGATGCTGAGAGCTGACTGTACACAGAAAGAGGATGCAAAAGGCAATTCAAAACCATACCTTAACAGTGCACATTTTAGTGCACAGCGCCCACGCTTTGGGGGAAAAGTGACTGCACCTGGCACACGATCAAATTGGGTGTATTCCAGCAGGGAGGGAAACCTCACCCCTCTGCACTGCCTGTAAATATGAGATTTTTAAAGCCATTTTGAAAATGCCCTGTACTTCCTTGTTTTATTTATTTTCTGGTTTTCACTTTGGCAACGGGCATTCAGAGCTGCGCAGGGGCTCGGATGCTCTCCGGCACCGCCAGCCTGGCGCCCACGCCTTCAGGCACGCTGTGCAGGATGCTGATGGTTGCAAAGTTCCCTTCCCAGGGCACAGTCCCACATGAGACCTCGGGCACGGCTGGCTTGCCCCACTGCCTGCGCTCGTCACTGCTCGTACAGCAGAGCATGACTTGTAGGTCCTCATGGAGGCATCGCTGTGTAGCAACTCTAGTGCTGTGCCGTGCAGTGCCGTGTGGTTTGTTGCCAATATTGCCATTCATTATCTGTGTTCTAGCAGCAGAGGGGCAGGGGCAGGGAGCACCCATCCCTGCCAGACACCTGGGTGCCGGAACACGCCCAAAAGCAGAAACTGCATGGGGAAGGGAGGGTTCTGTGCCGGTTGTTAATGATGAACAGTGATTAATCATTTCCAGTGCAATTTGCCGTTGAGCTGTACTGTAGATGCATGCTGGCTAAGCCCCGGATCGCTTTGCAGTTCATGGCGGTGTGCAGACGGGAGCCCTGGGGACAGAGGGGCCGTGGTCTGGGATACGGCACAGGGCCCCTGCTTAATGGCAGGTGTTTTAATTAAAAGGCAGGCTATCAATTTTATGGAGGGAGCGACCATTTCTATTAGCAAATTAAAGAAACATGGACAATTATCATTATATTTGCTTGAATGTGGACGCTGATGCACTCTGTACAGTTTTCTGGCTCTGAGTGGCGCTTGGCTGCTGTGTTGTTTACATGGCACAACAACTTTAACATAGACGTAAGGGTGTCCATCTGTCCGTCTGTCCTGACAGCACTTATCTTCTGTCCATTCAAAATGACTGCTCTAGAGCACTCATACCGGAAGATAATCAGTAAAAATTACATGCTGAAACCAAAAATTGCCCCAAGATTGTTCTTCAATTTTTCATTTTTTCATTTTTGGAGTAAACATCTTCCCTAATCTCAGTAAAGCTAGGAAGGCTGTCCACTCGTGGATCTGTGTTCTCCTGGTGGTGCTGTCCCCAGCCATTGTTTCTTGGGGGTTGAACTGGATTGAGGGGCCTACAGGAAAGCTGGGGAGGGACTTTTTGTAAGGGCATGTAGTGACAGGACAAGGGGAAATGGCTTTAAACTGGAAGAGGGTAGATTTAGACTAGATATCAGGAAGAAATTCTTAACTGTGAGGGTGATGAGACACTGGAACAGGTTGCCCAGAGAGGTTGTGAATGCCCCCTCCCTGGAAGTACTCAAGGCCAGGCTGGATGGGGCTTTGAGCAACCTGGTGTGGTGGGAGGTGTCCCTGCCTACAGCAGGGGGTTGGAACTAGATGGTCTAAAAAGTCTCTTCCAACCCAAACCATTCTACAATTCTGTGATTCTATGATCTCCTTCCAACCCCTACGATTCTGTGATTTTCTGTTGAGATCAGGGAAGTTGCATGGTCTCCAGCACGCATGGCCACACCACCGAGTGTACCTACATTGTTGAGAACACCAGAATGGGAAGCTCTTATATGCACAGGCTTTGCTCCACCTCCTTTAGTTGGGCAAATGGAGCACCCCTGAAGATTGCTCCCAGTTGTGGTGCAAAGCCCGAGGCAGAGGATCGTGGGGCAGTCTTGGAGCTCTGCTCCCGGGGCAGAGGGATCAATGCCAGTCCCAAGGCATGGCCATTGCCACTTAGCAGCGTAGAAGCACAAGGTGTGGAGAAGGGAGCATGGAAATGGCTGCAAATATTTGGAAATGGGAGCACAGAAAAATTATTGACAACGGGCCATATTATATCATTGATTTTTAAGCAAAACTCCCTATTGATTTTTCAGAACCACATTGAACATTTCAGAATCATTGATTTTAATGGGGAGTTCTGCCCCGAAATCAATGGCACAATACAGCCCAAAGTAAATTGCTTCTTAGTATCAATATTTTTTGTCAGAGCCGTTGCAATGTGGAAAACCGTCTTTAAAATGTGCATCCTTTGTTTCTGCCTGTTTTCTTAGGTCTCTTTGAATTCTGCTTTTCTTTGGAGTCTGAAGGGGAAGGGCAATTGTGCTGGCTGGGCTTCATTCCCAAGACCAGATCCCTGGCTGGGTTCTGTGCGGACCTCCAGGATGGGGTCTCAGTGCTTTGCCTGGTGTCCCTCAGCCCCTAGGAGCCATCCGGGTTGTGCTGCTGGAGGCGAGGTGCTGGCACCTGCATCCAGGAGGAGGTGGGGGGCTTGGGTTGGATCTCAGAGAGGTGACAAACCAAAAGTGCAGACGAGAAAAGGAATGAGAAACAGATGCTCCTTGAATCAGTTTCTTTTCAGGGTAGGAAATAGTGTTTTTGTTAAAAAAGAAAGCGTGCTCCTGCCCAGCAAGCCTGGCTCTCTGCTGCAGGAGCTGCCAGATGCAGCTCCTTGTGTTTAGGACAGCAAATCCTCTCTGCATTTGCTAGCATGTTGGCTAGACTCTCCCTTCCCTTTTGCTTGGCCCAAAACCTTCCCGTCGCTGTCTATCTAAATGAATTCCTGATGGTTCAGGGAAAATACTCACTATTATTGCTGAATGTCTAGACAAACAAATATAGCTAAATGAAAGCACACGTAATGCAGCGTGATCAATACTTGCAAGTACAGAACCTTTCAGTTTACAAAGTCAGGAAGAGCTCTGGGCAAAGGGCTCCTGGTGGCAGCCATGGGGTGATGGCACTGCGGGGATACAGTGGTGGTGCTGCTGGTATGGGGCCATCAAGCAGAGAATGGAAGGAGGAGGTGTACATAGAATGGGGATAGGTGTGCTACCTTTCCTTCTCTTTACATCCTTGTTCGGTATTTTATTTGCTTGCATCTTTTCAGTGAATGGTAGTAGGATACACTAAGAAAAACACAGATGTTTTGGCTTCCGGTTTGAATTGTGGAGTATACCAAAAAGTATTCGTGAAATATAACTAACTGTGAATGGAGGTTGCAAAAACAAACCGTTTAGAAAGCAGGTTTTCTGTAAATGAATGTCTCTTTATTCTAATGGCTATACAGTTCAATGCCCGATGGAGTTGTTTTCAATAAAAAGATAAATACTTAAAAAAAAAATAAAAATATGCCATAATTGTAATAAAGGGTTCGTTATTTAATGGCCATACTGAAAGCATTATTTATTTTTAAAAGGCTGGTGTTGATAAAGGGCCAGAGTAGTGTCTCAGGTGAACGGCATGCAAGGCTGCACACGCTGTGAAATGTGTCCCGAGCAGAACTGCTGCTTGGCCCTGCTCCCTCTGCTTCCTGTTGGCCTCAGGGCAACCAGGATGGGGCCAGCTTTGTCCCAGAGGGGTGGATGTGGCTTGCGCAGTGCGTGGTGCATGTAAATACGTCGTCACATTTGTGAGCAAGGAGCCTGGTTCTTGTTGTAATGGAGTGCCGCGTCGTGACCATCGTTTGTGGAGAAATAAACGCGATGATTCATTCTGAATCTTTCAGCAATGTTATTGTTTGGTGTGAATGTGCCTGCAACATTGACTCATGTGCCAAAACACGATATTGAATGCATTGTTTTTAAATAAAATATTTTATTGTGCATTGAAGGTCTGTAAAACTCAACTGCGTCCACTTCTTCCTTTCGCGTTTTCTTAACCGCCCGCTGTCAATAGTAATTAATGGTCTGAACTGGAAGGTTTTTCCATGCTGTAGGCACACTCCGCAGAGCAGCAGATTGTCATTTTAATCAAGAAGCGTTCCATATTGCACAGGGTATACTGGAGCTGGAAACACACCCAGACAAACTGCATGGCAGTGTGCCACGAACGCTCAACGCTAGCAGGATGTGGCCCCAGCTCTGCACAGCCCTGGTGCTCTGTGCGCAATGGGACAGCCTGTGGGCAGCCCCCAGGGCTGGGAATGAGCTCAGGATTGAGCTCAGGATCCCCTCCAGCCCCCTGCACCTGATGCTTAGTAAATGGAACCTGTTTGGTGTCTCAGCCACGTGCCTGCCATGCACATCTCCAGGACCTTTTCTGTTCAAGACTGAATCCCTGGTTCAGTGATGCCCACTGCACCATCCTGTGGATCTAGTCCAGCACTGGCATAGCTGCCCAGAGAGGTGGTGGTGTCCCCATCCCTGGGGCTGTTCCATAACTGTGGGGATGTGGCTCCTGGGGACACAGTCAGTGAGCACGGTGGGGTGATCTGTGGCTGGGCTTGGGGATCTTGGAGGTCTTTTCCAACCTTAAAAATTCTATGATTAAACAAAGGCTTCACTGGAAAACTTATTCAGAAGAGTTGCCAAAGGTGTTGTTTGCTACTCCTTGTATTTCATTATGCCCTGCAACAAGCTTGATCTGATGGATCAAATTCTGCACAGCTGTAAAATATGTGGAGCCATGCAGCATGTAAATCAGCACAGAGCTTGGCTTGGGGCAGTTGTTTATTAAAGTGGTGCACACCCAACCACATCTGACAGCCGCTCCCGTTACCTGCAGCTTCCTGTCAGGGAGCACAGGGTCTCCTTCTCTGGAGATATTCAAACCCTTCTGGATGGTTTCTTGTGCAACCTGCTGTAGGGAACCTGCTCTAGGGGGGTGTTCATCTGGCGGACCTCCAGAGGTCTCTTCCAACCCCTGTGGTTCTGTGATTCCATGGCAGCCCTTAGAGCTGTCCTTTTGCTGTGTCAGAACCAATCGATCATTTCTACTCTCTTTCTGCACTGTGGTCAGTTTGCAGGCCGAGAAAGGATGCACTGCTTGCCTCAGCCCTGTGCATGTCCCATATCAGCTCTTCTGTGGGCTTTTTGATGCTCAGCACTACACAGCCCCAGCTGGAAGCAGCCTCACCACCTCCTGTTCAGGATTCTTCTCCCTGTAACCGCTATTGGAACCCAAACAATTACCAAGTCAAGCTATGCTGTCAGTGCTTATTGCCTGGCAGTATTTGCTAGGGGCTATTTTTTGGCTTACCAAACTCAAAACTTACGTATAAAAAGTGATAATTAATTTGCTCCACTGCATATCTAAAAATTCCAAACCAGTTCCCAGCAATTTCTCATAAAAACGTATCTGCAGAAAGTAGTGATCAGCTGCCACATAACCTAGTTCCCTCACAATTAATTCAGCATCTGTCCCACAGTACATTTTGCATTGTTTTATTCAGTCCAGTTTCAAACACGTTTGCTCGTAACTCCTGCCACCTATACAAACCATTGCACCCACAGTTTTTCTCACCATTGATGCCATGACCCACATTGGGCTTAACTGGCACTGTCCACCTCGTGACCTCTTTGTCTGGGACAGCTTTTTCTTGATTTGCTCTGATGCAAAAATTGCTCTTGAGAGTTTTTCACAGAGCACAAATACAATGCAGATCCTCAGTCAGGTATTTCCTCCTGCAGCACCAAACCATACTTCAGTCCTGGAGGGCTCATTGTCCTGGGAGTTGTGTGTGGATGTTTCCAGATCAAGGCTAGGAGTTTGCTACTAATCTTTAAAAAAATACTGCAGGATATAATGCTCAGTGTGATTTAACCAGAAAATCATCTGTCCATGCTGCTCCCTGTCGCTGACTTCTGAACACACAAGTTTCTCAGTGCATTTGCCCTTGAGGTGCTCGTGGAGGAGGCTGGTTCCCACACCTTGCTGCCAGGGGCTGTGCCTGGAGCCCTCTGCTGGGTTTCTCCCTGCAGCATCCCTCGCCGTGGTGTTCCCACCCTCGCTGACCCCACGCAGCCAGCCCTGCCTGCTCTCACTGCACCGGCGTCACCATTTCCCAACACTTCCCACAAACCAAACAGTGTGGGGTGCCCCCCTCCTCCCAAGATAAATATTGCATACTGGAGCCAGCTTTAATCTTTAACCACCACCCTGGCAGCCAAGTGTGCCATCAGCTGCACCACGGCCAGCCCTGCTGCCCCCTGTGTGCCACATCTCCAACCCCTTGCAGGGCAGGAATCCAAACACCCCCAGCTCTTCCCCCCACTCCACCTCATACCCTCTTGGCTTCCTGCATTTTTCCAGATGTGGACTGGCTTTAGGGGACCCCTCCCACTCGTGGGATTTCCTTCTCCATGATTCAATTCCTGGTGTAGTGATGAGAGAAGAGAAATCCCTCTCTCTGTATCCCCAGGTCCAAGGAAGGCTCCCTGGGGGCCATGAGCTTTGGTGATGGGGCTCACCAACTGACACAGCCCTGAACCCTTTTCTTGTTTGTCTGCTTACATGGGATTCTGCTTCCTCAGACCCGTTTATTCCTCTCAAACACCCCCCTAAAAAACTCTTTGGGAAACCAGTCCCATATTTTTGGGCTCGCTTTTTACTGCTAGATGGCTGGAATCCTGTGAGAAGAAAAACCACAAAGAAGGTTGGTTCTGCTTCTTAAGAGCAAAACTCAGTGCCTGTGCATGCAGCAAGGCAAGCTCCTGTTTTGTGTCCCCCCCCCAGAGCAGTGTTCAACTGTGCTGGCATCACTGGCTGTGCAGCTGCTGGCATCACCGGGGCTGGAGCCGTCCCCCCGCCCTCTGCAAAGCAGAAAGGGCTTGTGACAGCAATTTCAAAATGCCAAAAGAAAACACTTGCAATATGTGCTTAAAAGCAGGTGACAATTATTGATGCCACCCTTGGCCTGCTCTCATTGCTTTAAGGGCGAGCCCACCACTGTGCCACATCCTGTGCTCAGGTGGGGCCATCCTTGACTCCCCCGGTACACAGAGCAGTGCTGTCCATATGGATTTGTTTTTTAATTTGCAGAACTTTAAGCAAATAAAGCATGCTAAAGTCGGTCAAAATGCACCAGCAAATAATAACTAAAGTAAGAGCAACCAGTTTGCACGACAAGCAGGTGCTCAGTTCAGCTCAAGATGCTGAACCAACAGGTTAGGTTCTGTTACCCTCATCTTAAGGATGCGGGAGCCTTGGGCTCAGCCAACTGTTGGGGCAGTCCCCAGGATCCAGTGACACATGCTCACCTGTAACTGTGACACAGCACTATGCAGCCCCCCAGCCTCAGGATTCCCACTGGACCACAAGTGTTACATGTCTATGCCCACATGCACAGATCCCACTAAAGGCTGAGTGTGCCCGAATCAATATCAATGTAGTATGGTGGCTTCTGAATGCAAATGGCTCTTCTGAAAGTAAAGAGGATCAATACACAGCCAGGTAAAACAGTGGCATTCATTTTTTGTCCAAGAAAAAACTTGTATTTCATGTATGTTAGGAAGCATGCTAGACTTTTGTAAACCTGGAGAGCTAAAACGGTGGCGCCACCCTTGCTTTTACTTCTTGTATTGACCACTCTTCTCACTGTATCTGTGCCTATGTTTATATGTACATACATATACAACACAACTGAGAATGTAGAACATGCTCTGTGCATCCCTCCCCACATTGCCGTGCCCACTGGCAGGGGAAGAGACAGTGAGCACTGACTGAAACACATCAAATTCCACCCGAGTGGAGAATGCTTTTTTACTCTGCTGGTAACAAACAGCTTGGGCAGGGGCTGGAGTGCATGCCTTCAGCATTAGCCTCTCTGGGGAAGGGAGAAGGGAATGGGAAAGGGAAAGGGAAAGGGAAAGGAAAGGAAAAGGAAAAGGAAAAGGAAAAGGAAAAGGAAAAGGAAAAGGAAAAGGAAAAGGAAAAGGAAAAGGAAAAGGAAAAGGAAAAGGAAAAGGAAAAGGAAAAGGAAAAGGAAAAGGAAAAG
>JACDJE010000204.1:1759514-1779514 GCA_016647715.1 Pavo muticus
GGGGGGAACCTCAAATATTTCTCTGCATTTTAAAAATAACAGAATTTATTTGTGACAAGGAACTGTAAAGGAGAGAAAATTTTTGGCCAAAGGATTATTTCCCAACAACTTCTCCTCGTTCTTTCCTTGCTCTTTGTTGCGGCATTTTGACTCAGACCTTGCACTTTTGTTTTTCTGCACGGAATGTTCCTGCCATCCATCCATTGCAAGGGGCTTTCTCATCCCTTACAAAGCAACCTTTGGACTGGAAGCCGAGCTCTGCACGAGTGTGGCACGTTAATCTGACAGGGAAAGCAGGGCTGGAAAGGTCTTGTGATGCCACCAGCCTGCCCCATTCCTCAAGAATCATCAGTGATGGGGATTTTCTGGCTACCTAGGCAATCTCTCCCAGAGCTTGCAGGTACAAAAATCCTTAATGACTAGCCTTAATCTCCCTTTTTGTCTTTTAAATCCTTTACTTCTCATCTTATCCCCACTAGACAGAGAAAAAAAAATTACTTCCTTTCTTCTGATAGCGATCTGTTTGTATTTAAGACTGCTGTCATGGCTCCTGTCTTCTCTACAAAAAGCCCCATCATACTTTGGAGGTGAATACACAGAGAAAACATGATGTCCGACGGGACCGATAATACATCTTTTGTTTCCAGGGTAAAAGATTTTGTATCCAGTCCTGTCAATCTTGCAGACTTTCGCATAAAATGCTTTCTGATTTATAGAGGACTTTTGTATGCAGAAATCATACAAAACAGGCTAATCTCAAATGGGTTTGGTGATAAGATCAGCAGGACAACTCACTGATGGTAGATAGAAACTCAATCAAAAAGATGTTGGAGTGTTTTGGGGTTGTTTGCGTTTGCTGAACTATAAACTCAAACTGCTCCATTGTGAGGAAGAAGGGATCAAACCACTGCTAAATGCTACACAGAGGAATTATTAGACAAGCAAGAGAGGCTGGCAGTTTCCCAAAACGCAAATTGTCTCTGGGACCAAAATATCTCTAAGTAAGCAGAGAACATATTTATGAGTAGTGGTGATTTTCCAGCAGATCTCATCTTGTAGTAATGGCCATTTAGAAACACGGGTCTGTGCCGAGGCATTAAGCTTTGGCAAGCAGCACACATCCAAAGAGGGAAAGGAGGAGCATGAGGAAGCTCCCTGGGAGCAATTCCCCTCCTCGCCACACAGCTCTCCTCTGTTTCTTTAGTGCCTACTTGCTCTTGTGCCCAGAGACAGCCCTGCTGCCCTCCCCATGCTGTTGTCACCCCATAGGCAGTCTCTCTCCTCTGTCCCTTACACCACATGTGACACTGGCACCGTGCAGCCCTGTGAGTTCGGTGTAAGATCCCACAGCTTCCCCATTCCTCCTGGCACCTTAGTGCCGGGTTTTCCCTCCACCATACCCAGACCTGCTGGGTCCTGTGTCTCCCATGCCCCTTGGCCCATGCAGGACATTGCCTCATGGCTCTGTGATGCCTGTCCAGGGCACACTGCTCCTGGGGAGCTGTGGCTTAGTGAACCTCTGGGAACCAGGCTTCATGCAGACAAACCTTGTGCCTCCAAGGCCTGCTCCTGCATTTTGTATTAAGCAGTCATTTTCTGGAATGCAAGAAAAACTCAGATAGCGAGGGGGGCAGCTCAGACCTTGCTTTCCCAGAGAAGTCTGTGGAGTTTTGCTCCTTTCCTTTTGGGTTCTTCATCATTGCACCCTGTTGCACAGCCATTACAAGTGAGAACTTTTATTACATGCTTTCTGTCACGAGCCAGAATTTCTGCAAACAAACTGGTTTGGAATCACAGAGCAAGAGCTCAGATCCATCCATTCAACTCACAATGGGACCCATAGGGCTCAAACAGTAGATGTGCATCATGCCACACACCTGAGTGGGAACCATCTGAAGTAGATTGAAAGAAAGAATGAAGATGAGATA
Source organism: Pavo muticus (assembly GCA_016647715.1). NCBI lineage: Eukaryota > Metazoa > Chordata > Aves > Galliformes > Phasianidae > Pavo > Pavo muticus. The sequence continues at coordinate 1,761,443 of JACDJE010000204.1, forward strand.
GATAGTTCAACCCTCTTTAAAATTTCAGACCCGCTCACTTACCTGCACTGCAAATTCCTGGTGTTTCCTGCACAAGGTGCCTCAGCACTTCTGTTTCGCACTTGAGAAGGTGTCTGAGGGCTGTGATGAGGCCTCACAGGTGGAAGCTGCTGCACCAGGCAAGCCCTGGTTCCTCTGTTGTGCTCTAGCTAAAACAATGTATACAAATCCGCTGCAGAACAGTGTTACAATTCATTGGAAACTATCTGGGAATTCAAAAGGGAGTGTCTTCAAAACAGGAGGAAGCAGTGCTGGAAGGGAAGGACATGCTGAGTGCACCTTGCTGCTGGAACACCGGAGCAGTGCTGGGATCAATGGGTGCCTCCTGCAGAGCCTGAGCAGCAGTGGGGAGCAACCACTCCAGATCCTCCACCAGTGGGCTTCCAGTCCTGTTCCATTTCTCCCAACCTCTTCTATGTTAACACTGCCCACCACATCGCAAGAGCTCCAGTGACCACACAGGTGCACAAAGGAGGGGTTTCCTATCACTGTAGATAAACCCTGGAATTTGGCAACAGCAGATCAGGTTTTTTGGCAGCATAGATGCCAGGTTTAGGCAGTTAAGTTATCGCAAGGGTCTGCTCCTCACTCCATGCCTCAGTTTCCCCATGTATGTATTTCTGTGTGTAATACTCTGCAGATTGCTTTGCTGTTAATTATGGAATTCTTGGTGAAGCACACTAGGAAAAGCAAGGACAGATTACTTGGTGTTTTATTTTTTTCCTTGCTGCAAGTATCCTGCTCTGCATTTGGTGCTCTGAATGCCACCAGTGTGTGTGGATGCAGTGCAGCAGTGCTTCTCATGTGTCTGCTTCATGTGCTGGTTAGGTGAAAAAGGCACAGTGAAGGGGACCTACAGAAAAGCTGGGGAGGGACTTTTTGTAAGGGCATGTAGTGACAGGACAAGGGGACAAAAGACAAATGGTTTTAAACTGGAAGAGGGTAGATTTAGACCAGATATTAAGAAGAAATTCTTTACTGTGAGAGTGGCGACACACTGGAACGGGTTGCCCTGTTGGGGGATTGTGGATGCCTTCTCCCTGGAAACATTCAAGGCCAGGCTGGACGGGACTTTGAGCAACCTGGTGTGGTGGGAGGTGTCCCTGCCTACAGCAGGGGGTTGGAACTAGATGATCTTAAAGGTCCCTTCCAACCCAAACCACTCCGTGATTCTGTGGGGAAAGGATGGGGCTGCCTTTGGGGCTGTCCTCCTGCACTTGGCCCTGGTGAGGCCACACCTCAAGTTCTGTGTTCAGTTGGGCCCCTCGCTGCAAGAAAGATATTGAGGCTCTGGAGCATGTCCAGAGAAAGACAACGAAGCTGTGAAGGGTCTGGAACACAAGTATTATGGGGAGTGACTGAGGGAACTGGGATTGTTCAGTCTGGAGAAGGCTCAGGGGAGACCTCATCGCTCTATGACTCCCTGAAAGCTTGTAGCAAGGTGGGAGTCAGCCTCTTCTCCCAGGTAACAGGGATAGGATGAGAGGTGATGACCTTAAGTTGCACCAGGGGAAGTTCAGGTTGATATTAGGAACAATTTCTTCTCCAGAACAGAAGAGATGCACTGGCATAGGCTGCCCAGGGAGGTGGTGCAGTCACCATCCCTGGAGATGTTCCAGAACAATGGAGATGTGGCACTTGGGGACATGGTCAGTGGGCGTGGTGGGATGGGTGTGGATTTGTCTTAGAGGGCTTTTCCAGTCTTAATGATTCTATGATCCCATGGTTCTATGGTTGTATGATTCTGTGATTCAAGCCCTTGCTCTGTGAGAGCCCCTGGACCACACCAGTGGATGGCTTTTGTGTTGTGGGTGTCCCATGGGATCCAGGGCTGGATGTCTTGGAATTTAGCAGAACACTTGTACCCCTTCTGGGAAAGCAAGAGCCTGTGGGATCAGGGAAGATCCCAAACGCTCCAGTGCTGAGATGAAGCCACAGCCTGGGCTGGGTCAGTGTCTGATGAGGCACGGGAGCATGTAAATTCCTGGCTTGAGGAGGGCTCACAGACATCTCTGAAGCAGCAGCCCACCAGAGGTCGGGTCGACTCCAAAGCAGCTTGTGGAGCTTCATGTCCATAGAAGATTTGGGTTTGGAATCCCTGTGCCCCAGCCCCAAACAGGCAGCCCGAGGCTGCTTGACTGCAGCTGACAGCCACCTGCTGACACACCATGCATTTAAAGTGTGCTGTATGCTCGCTGAGCTCCACTCCTTCTTGCCCTAGAGTGCAATAAATTGGTCTATCCCATCTATTATTTATTATTCTGTATTAATGATGGAAGTATATTACAATAGTACTTAGAGGCCCTTGTCAGAGATCCCACGCTGAGACTGGTGTTGCAGTGTTGCACAGAGGAAACAGTCCCTGCCCCGTGGGATTTACGGCCCAATTTCAGCTATCCAGCAGATTTGCAGGAGGTTTGACACAGATAGCTTGAGACCTGCTACATGCCAGAAAGGAATATAAAAGAACAAAGTCTCTAAATCCATTCGTCCTTTCTTCCCAAATAGCTGAAGGATTCAAGTCTTAGATATAGGAAGGTGTTCATCCTGTGGCAGAGCTAAGAGAGAAGGATTAGGGTGAGAACCAGAAAAACAGTCCCTGCAAGAAATAGATGGCTGTGGAGCTGCTCTCAGGGTGCTGCAGGAACCCCTGTACCTGTGCCAGGTTAGCACCTTGCCCTTTCAGGAAGCTGTTTGGTGAGCAGAAAGCGGCTGCTCTCCCCTGGACGAACAGGATTAACGCTTTGTGCCGCGCTGCTCATCTGTGTGCATCGCCTGTTCCTGCCCTTGAGTGCCTTCAGAGGGTGCTCACAGAGACGAGAGAAATCAGGCGGGTTTAGCACGTGTATGTGGCAGATGGGAAGGAGCAGATAAAGGAGCGCTGGCTGCACACCCTCACAATGTGATTATTTGCATCTTCATTCAAATTGTTTCTTGTTACATAATGATTTTGTACACAGTGGAGTACTTAACCTAATTTGTATTGATCTCAATTGCTTTCATTTGTGCATACTTAATTCAGAGAGGTAATCAAATTGATTTTTGAGGCCTAGTTTTTAAGAGATTGTAGTAATGCAGATATAGAAGAGGTTGCTTTAAGTGAATCGTATTGAAAGAAAACATTTTAAACCTTTTGAAAACGTTTTGATGGTCATTTCATTGTGTTCAGCTTAACTAGCATAATTAAATTTCCTTCACATTGAATTCTCTGTGAAATCAAATTGAGAAACATTTTTTAGTTCCACCATACAGATAACTTGGTTTGGTTGACTTGGTGCTACACCCATCTGAAACAGCATACAGGAGATCAATATCCGTGGCTTGTCTTTGCAGGCAATAGAGAGAAATGACTTGCTGTGGATTCAGATAATATTGCTCTCTGCTTGGATCCTTCTTAACATTTGCTTATTGGTTTTGCAGCTCCTATGTCACTGTTGCCATTATAATGATGTGAAAACATCATAACGATGGGGAGTATCTGAGGGTGTGGGTTACCTTCAGAAACTGCAGGGAACCAGATTTAGAGGTGTCGAAGACGAAGTGTGTCTCTTTTCAATGATTATAGGCCATAAAATACAGCCCTGAAAAAATTTCAGATGTCTGCATTGTCCTTCAGCATCTTTGGTTCAAACCTCCTTGCCTGCTTGTTTTATGGGATGAGACGTAATTACCTTAAGTAGTGCCAGGGGAGGGTCAGGTTGGATGTTAGGAACAATTTCTTCTCCCAGGAGCGGTGCTGCAGTGGCACAGCTGCCATGGAAATGGTGGGGTCACTGTCCCTGGGGGTGTTCCAGAACTGTGGGGTTGTGGGGTTGGGGACATGGTCAGTGGGCATGGTGGGATGGGTTGGGCTTGGGCTTGGGGATCTTGGAGGTCTTTTCCAACCTTAACGGTTCTGTGATTCTAAAACTAGAGATCCCTGAGGACATGGCCAGGTTTTTGTTGGGGTTTTGTCTGAGCAGAAGCAGGGCTTGCACTGCACATTCCATGGGACACAAAATCCCCCGGCGTTTCCCTGCCCTGCTTCCCATATCCCCAGGAACGTGGTGCCCCAGGTTTGAGGCCCCAGGAGGATCCAGCCCCTTGCTGCCCGCCCTCAGCTGCAGCTCTCAGGTGGAGGGGATGCACACATAAATCTCTCTTTTCTGGCAGCTTTACTCAGCAGTGGTAATGGCACTGAAGAAGCCGCTGCCATTTGCTAGCAGTTGCTATATATTCATTTTTAATGACTAGAGTTAAATTTCACAATACTTCAGTCTTTATAAACTGAAGTTTTAAAGAAAATGCTTCTCAACTGCAGTGCTTCCAAGTTATTTGCCAGGATTTATTGCTATTGGTAATGCACAGGCTGGCTGGGTTCCTCTCTTCTGAGGACAAAAATGGAAAATAAGAGTTATTGTTGCATAACGTAGGAATATTGTTGCAGGGGAACTATCAGTAGAATCAGAGTCACAGTACTCAGAAAAAAATCGAGCTTAATCCAGAAGCTGCACTGCTCCCGAGAAGCACAGCACTCAGGCAGAAATCAAAGTGAAAAATCCCTGCTCATTTTCAAGCAGATGGGTTTTCATGTTCTGCCCTCCTGCCGTGGTCAGTCGGCATTTCTTTGCTTGTGTGGTGGGTCTGTAGTCCCTCACTCATGAGACTGTTTGCACAGGGAACCGTTAGTGCCTTCTGGAGAAGGCTTTGGTGTTTGCAGTGCTCAGCGCTGGTGCCGTGGGCTTGGGGCTCCCAGGCATGGCTATGGGCAGGAGCATTGCTATTGGGGCATGGCAAAACTGGAAGGAGGCTACTGCTGAAAAAGTGTCGTTTTGCAGTTCCCTCTATCAAGCATGATTGGTTGTCGTAGTGGATTTTTTTATTTATATTAGCCTGAATGATAAGTTAAGTCCCAGTTTCTGGCCAATGGAGGTGTGGGCATGACCAGCAGTGATGCTTCTGTGAATCCTTCTGCTGTGTGCAGCCACGGAGCAGCGATCAGAGCACGAGCTGTGCCTGTGGGCTTTTGATGTGTGAGCCTCACAGCACCGTTCTGCTCTTCTACTGTGCAAGTGACCTCTGAAAGCCGAGGGGTTATTGTGAAAAATCATGCAGCAAAGAACTCCAAACGGGCTACAAAAGTTCTTGCTGTCGGTTCATCATCATCACAAACGTTTCTGCCCATGAGCTCAGGTCCTGGGGTATTATTGTAAAAGGAGTACCAGCCATTGGAACAAGCTTGTTGTCTCTGGCTAATAAGCAGAATATTCGTCTTGTGTTACACATCAACTGCGGAATGCAGCTCCAAAGTAAATCCCAAGACCCACCTACTGTAAAGAAAAGAAAAATAAAGAAGCTTAAATACAAAATACATACCATGACAAGCATATAGTGTTCAGTTCAGAATTCAGGAGAGGAATTGGGCATCTCAGCAGAGAAACAGGGCACCCCAGCATGCTGGGAGCAGAAGGACAGAGGTGGGTGACATCGCGGCTGTGGTGCTAACAAAGAGCCGTGGCTGACTGCTCTGCTCTCCTTATCTCTGGGATCTAGCAAAATATTCTGACACGTGCTTGATCTCAGGCTTGCAAACACGCTGATCAAAAGCCAGCAAGATATCCTGTGTATTTGATCATATAAAAATTTGTCTTCAGGGAATCTTACTTAGCACTGAGACCTGTGGGATCTCTTGCACATTCCATTTATCTCCTGGTGCCTCCCCTGGCTGCACACCCAGCACACTGCTCTGGGTGCTCAGCTTTTGGGTTTCTAAGCGATGCCCCGCTATGTGAGTGCACCCACCTCACTGTTCTGAAGCAGCATTTTTTTAACAGTCCCTTGGTTTCACTGCAGGGCAATACTTCAGTGATCGAAGATGGAGTGTCCCTCTGTGCAGTCCAGTGCAGCTGTGGGATCTCGTGTCACTGTGCCTCTGTTAACGCCTTTGGAATCAGGAGATTCTCCCCTAAGTAAAAATTAAATAAGGCAGTAACAAGTCTGTTTCAGAGCTCTTCTCATATTGTTTCTGTATAAAGCATCGTTAGCCTCATGTGCACAAAAGGGATGAGTCTCCTTTTTTCGCAGCTACGGCTTTCAATTATTGTTAATTATCCATATTCTTCCATGGAATATATTCAGTATTAACTATAGTTAATGAATCAAATTGCTCTTAGAATCAAGATGGCTGCTTCCCTTCCTTTCACGATTAAAATGTTTCTTTCTGCAGGCAGGTTTCCTGGCTGATAACTTTATTTTATTAGAGTGCTCACTCCATTTTTCTCTTCTGATAAATGCATGTCAAGGAAAAAACATTTGCCCTTATGGTTCCTTTTCAAGAGCAAACTTAACAGTTCAAGGAAAGTATTTATGGAATGCATTGAAAAGCACATCCCTTTGCATTATTTATTATGAGATACCAATAACTGTAATATGCAGAGTATCTCTGGACATAAATTAATGATGTTAGGAAACACTGGGATCCTCCTCGTGTCCTGGAACCGATTAGGGTCTGAAGAACAAGGGTGGGCACTCACCACCTCCCTGCACATGGGGCTCCAGACAAAGGCTTGGTGAAATGAGCATGGAGGCGTGCAGCCATCCCAGCTACAGGCTGCTTTTTCAGCTCAGTAAAACATTATCTGTGTTATTTGGGAATTTAGGGATACAGAGGAACAAAGGGGCAGGAGAAGCAGAAGGCATGGTGGGGATGGGTTGGGGACTGGACTTGATGATCCTAGGGGTCTTTTCCCACCTTAATGTGATTCTGTGGTTCTATGGTCAGCATAGCCTGTGAGTGTCCAGTGCAGCCAGGCTCAGTGCAGTGCCATGCCCAGGCACACGGCGATGGGTGCAGTCCTTACTTCAGGTTAATTACAGACATTTCTGGAGTCTGAACATTACTCTTCTCATTTCACACGTTGGAGCTGCGATTTTATTTAATATGGCTGCTTAAAAGTCTGTCCGCTTCCCAACTCACTCTCCTCATTGTGTCCCTGCACATTACCTAATCATGTCAACATATGGATTTTTTTTATCTTGCTGCTTTGCGTAGACAGCCTTATCAGTCTATTTTTAAATCTGGATGTGCCGTGGCAGTGGTATTGGTTTCAGCACTTGATGTTCTCCCTGTGCTAATAAATACAGATCAGCTATTAATACCGATTTTTCTGAGACCCATTAGCATTGCTTGGCACAGCAAGTCCCTGTCTGTCGGATGGGCGATGGTGTGGGTGTTCCCGGCTGGCTGCAGCCTTTGTCCGGGGGTGGGCATCCCAAGACAGGCATCTGGGAATGGGCACCCTGGAATGGGCACCCCAAGATGGGCACCTGGGGAAGGGGAACAAAGGAACGAGCAAGCCAAGACAGGTACCCCAGGATGGGCACCTGGGAATGGGCATCCCAAAATGGGGACCCTCAGATGGGCACCTTGGGACAGGCACCCAGGATGGGCACAGCTGGGGACCACCAGAAGGAGACTGTGGACAGGGAGAGACAGGGAACAAGAGCCCGGGGATGTGAGCAAGGCTGGGGCTAAAGTCTTGAGAAGGTGGGGAAACAGAACAAAGTGTTACTAGCAAGGTGTGACTGCATGTGGTCAGGTATGTAGTGCTGGTTTCAGCAATGCTTCCAAGCTTTGTGAAAAATGGAATAATTGCTGTTTAAGGCTCCACTGTTCAGCAGCAATAGAATAGGCTGCATGATTGTGCTGGTCGTGGTCCCACTGTGGCAGTGTGTGATGCCCAGGAGAGGGCAGCCCCCCTAGGAGTGGGGTGGCTCCTGCTTTTGCACGGACCTGCGGTTATGCCTGGTTTAGCATTATGCCTGTGGTCATTTTTTGTAAGCAGGCATTGAAATGGCAAAGCCAAGAAAGCACTGACTCCCAAAATGTGGACAAAATATTCGTTCTGAATGCACTGACATCAGCTTCCAGTTGTACTCTCTGCATGTGGGTGTGTCGTAGCAATTACTCTGGCGATATGCATTATGGAATGGTGGCTTGCAGGTTCTTTAAGGAATAGCAGCTGGAGTTGTTAGGTGCTGTGGCACTTGGGAAGTACTGAAGAGCTGATCCTTCCCTTTGTGTGTTGCGAGAGGGCTGCGGGGTGCCCGGCTCCTTCGGTGTGGGTCAGGGCTGCTCTGGTGGGTGCGTGCTGACCTTCTCTTTCTCTCTGTCTCCCACCCCTTCCTTCCCCAAGCATGCAAACGTAAAGAGCAGGAACCGAACAAAGAAAGGAACAACTCCCAGAAGAAATCCCGGCTGGTTTTCACTGACCTCCAGCGCCGAACGCTTTTCGCCATCTTCAAGGAGAACAAGCGCCCGTCCAAAGAAATGCAGATCACCATCTCCCAGCAGCTGGGCCTGGAGCTCACCACCGTCAGCAACTTCTTCATGAATGCCCGGCGGCGCAGCCTGGAGAAGTGGCAGGATGACCTGAGCACTGGGGGCTCCTCCTCAGCCCCCAGCACCTGTACCAAAGCATGACCGCGTGAGCCGCCAAGCGGCTCGGGCGCGGTGGGGCCCTTCACTGGTGACTTGAAAGCACAATCCTCCTGGATCGTCCTGGCCTGGCTGCAAGGAGAGGACACTGTACGGCTTTTAGTCAGTTGAGAAGGCGCAAGAGAAGAAGTAACCTCTTTTTCTGTAACACTATGCTCAGGACAGGCGAAGCAGGTCTGAAGGAAGAGCCGTTGGTGAGGCGAGTTCCGCGCCGGAACGGAGCACAAGGCTGACACCGAGACGCCAAGGAGGCCGAGAACCTGTTTTCGAATCTCAGGCATGGTTTTGTTGAGTGTTCTAGGGGAACAAAAGATCAAATTTACGTTTTTCTTTCTTTTTCTTTAATTTATTTTTTATTTCTTTTGTTCAATCAGTGAGTATAGCTTGATCTTGGACCAGAAAAAATCAGATCACTTGAGCTCAAAGTGTCAAGCACAAAGACAATAGCTATAGAAATAGGTACGATTCTGGACTCGCTACAGCCGTTATTTTGGGAGGCATTCTAATTTACAAAGTTGATAGTGAAAAAGTACATGACTACACAAGTCTCAAGCACAGTTCGCAGTTTGTCACAAATTCTGTGTTTGTACATGATGCAGATGCACACTCAGGAGGTCAATTTAACTGCTACAGTACATGCAAACACAAAATTTTGAAAGATCTAGGTTTTTTTAGGTCATTAAGAAGTCCTTTTCAGTTACCGGGAATCTATTTTCTCCTTTGTAGCCTCATCGTTACTGAAACATATTTAGCGCTTGACGCTTTTTTGTTCTTTTTTTTTTTTCAAAATCCTTATGGGAGTTTTATGGTACCTTCAAGCAGGAAAAAAGAGACAAACCACAAACAAGCCCTTCAGATGTCATCGACCATTTTAGATGTGCCGCATACAACTTAAAAATGCCATCGAAATCCATCACACTTTAAGTTCTTTTTGTCCGCCATTTCATCAAACCTGACGAGAACGCAGCACACCAAAGAGACAGGATTACTGCAAGCCAAAGATATTCGTAGCTCGCCTTTTTCTTTTCGCCATCGTTAGCGTGGTCGTTGTTTTTGAGATCAGAAAGCCTCACAAGCACCGAACAGTTTGTAAATCTCTCACGGTCATTTGCTGCACCAGAAAGCGAACGCTGACCAAAACACGTGCGCAAAGTCCCGAGCGGCGCGGCCACTCCGAGTGCGTCCTTACCAGTGAATGGCCCCTGTGAAAGCAAGCCAAACGCTGCAATGCTTCGTTAGAGACACTTGAGACTTTTTTTATGTACTACTTAATCGAAACCAAAGAAGCGTTTTCTGCACCTACTTCTTCTGCAACAAACTGTTCCATTNTTAGCAACTGCCAATCAGTGCTATCATTTTTATGCATGAGACAAAAACTTCTTAGCAATGTGATGCATCGTGGTTCTTAATGGCAACTTCTTTTCTTAAATTTGAAAATAGATCTTTTGGTTTAATGGTATTTATTTATGCATGGGAGCCTGTTACCTGTTAGCAGTCGTGGAGCAGTCGTGTATACATTTAAACTGCGAAAACGTGCACAGTTTTGCCTCGTACAATGAAGTACCAATAAATACCAATATTTAGATCTGAGCTGCTTGTGTTTAGAATGCAACCAACTCAAATTGAACCCCAGTTTAATTCAATTGTTATTTGAGGAGAATCTGACCATCCGGCAGTTTTGCCCTGCCAGCTTATAAGGCAGTCATTAGAAAACACATTGCAATGACAGCGGAGCCAGCTGTGCATCTTCTCTGGAAAAAAAGCAGTTCCTTTGGCTTTATGGCCAAGCCAAGGCTGGCTTTGGGCTTCCCGTGGGCACTGTTGCTGTCATTGGGTCCCCACTGCCATCCTCCCTTGGTCAGCATTGGTCACAGTGCTCTATGCCCACTCAAGCCACCGTTCCTGCCATTGGTGAGTGTTGCTCTTGAGAGCTCCTGCTTTAACAGACTTACTGTCCATTGCATCCGGGTCCAGACTTTCATGTGACCCTAAATCACCAATGGCACTAAGCATAAAGCCAAACCAACTACTGAGTACACTTTACTTTGCATAGAAGAGTGCAACTTAGGGAATAGGAAGTACGAAAGTCGCAGTCTTCTAATGAGACATCTGGAGTTAACGTCTGTAGGGTGTTTATATTGTCTGTCATTAAGGGTATATTAGAGATGTGCTTTCATTAGTGCAAAGAAACATATTTTTATTTGGCCTTATAAAGTAGATTGTGATAATGAAAGCTTTGTAATATAGTCTGTTTATTTTTTTTTTCTTATTTATCTGCCAAAGACAGTAATGGATACAAGAATTTTAAACAGGATTTTTTTTCTTTTTGGTAAGACAGTTAATGATTGTAATAGTGTTTAATCTTCTGAAAAGCTTTATATGTTCTTCCGCAATAAGCAGAATCAGTGTTAGTTTCAGTAAACCCACCCCACGCGACCAGACCCCATAGACTCACACGCAGCACAGTATTTGCACTGCTCCACGTTAATTCTTGTGCATTGTTCAGTCTGGAGGAACGAGGGCTGTGTGAGACAATGGCAGTGGGCGCTGCTGTGCTCAGCAGTATGCGGTCCAGCTTACCAAAATTTTCCAAGGTACTTGTATTATGAAATTCAAGGTATATTTTATTATGCCATTTTATGTCCTTTTTTAACTTTGTGGAAGGTGATATGTTGAACTGAGTGTAAGCTGAGTTTTTCAGACAAATAAAGTAGCTAAAGAGTGAATGTTATTTTATCATTAAAGGGTTTTTACTCAATGATTTGTGCCAATAGATGTCCTTTATCCTAATGACAAGTACTACATTGTTTTAAAATTTTTATTTATAGCTATTGATGTAAAACCCACACACCCATATTATTTGCCAAAGTTCAATAAAAGAGGAAAACAACCCTTGTGCTTTCTTGTGCACTGAGCCGTCCCTGTTTGTTCCAGGCACTCTCATGGTGAGCAACGGGGGTCCTCCTGCAGGTGCAGGTTTGAGCATGCAGGGACCCTGTCCTGAATGCATCTTGATCACCCTGTGTTGAAGCCAGGGGCAGGGCAAGGACAGGCCAAAGGTGCAAGGGAAAAAGCTGGCACATCATCTGGGAATGCTGCTTGTGTTGCTAATGCCAGATGTGAACTGTAATAGAGTAAGGAAAAAAAACAAGGTGTGAAGAAAAGCGACTCAGTGATCTCGCAGATGATTTCTCAATGGATCGTTAGGAAACCTTCTCTCCCAGGCCTCATTCCACAAAGATTCCCCAGTGCATTCACCTGTACTCCTCCTGGTCATCACACATGGCATGGTGTACCCACGCTGCCTGCAGCACTTGGGTCCTTGCAGGACAGGGAGCTGGAGCTGGCGCGTGAGTAGTTAAGGTCTTTTGTAAGGAAAAAACATACGACATACCTCCCATAATTATGTAGTCTGGCTGAAAATGAAACAGCACGGTATTCTTACATGGTAGCTCCATAGCTCTTGAGAGGGTTTTTTTTTTNAAAAATAACAAGGAAGCACGTCAGGAAGCAAACAAGTAACATATTGTGTTTTGACAGACATCTTGGACATTTTAGGAAGCAGATTTCAAAGAAAGGGTTGACAAGAACAAAAACAAAGTAAAGCCGGTATGATTGCTGCTTCATTTGACAACTCAGTCATCTTAAAGTTGAAGATTGTCTTTAATTTGTGCCTATGCAGTTTTTTTCAAAAGAACAAGGAACAGGGCAACCAAAACCTCAACAGCTACAATACCAAAGATGAGGATTCTCACAACTGTTATTTCAGTTCATTATCTCTTCTTGCACGACTAAGATGTGTATAGCACCATTGATCTGTGGAAAGGTAATCAATTCTGTTTCTTTGAGCAACAAAATGGGTGAGTTCATTTCTGTTTTTCCTGTGTCTACCCCACGTGGAATCTCTCAAGGAGTTGCACGGACTCCAAGTGTAAGATGTTGGGATACTAAGCTGGGATGTACGAACAATGTTTCAGTTGGATATTGCTTGTTCTATCAGGTCTCTTGTCTGCTTAGATCTTCTGTATGTGAAACCAGTTGAATAGCCTATACCCCCTTTCTCACGCCCAGGGATAAAACTTGCAATGTACGTACCAAATTATTTGCTTTTAAGTCCTGAGCACCGTTACAGCCTGGCTCTGATCTGATCTGTAACTGAGGTTTCAGCAGTTCACATGGCGATGTGGAATTCGTTCAGATGTGTTCTGTTCCTTGGTCAAAGTCACAGTGATCTGAATCATGACATGCAGACCTAGATCCAAATTTGGGAGCAGAGCGATGCCCCATGTATCATTCTGCTCCATCCCAACATTTAAATGAAAGCTTCTTTTAAACTTCTGTGCAGAACTACGACAGTCATTTTCCACAATTTACATTAAAAAAAAAAAAATAATTAAAATTTAAAAGCTTTGTCTGCCCAGGACAGGAGGGTTTTCTGAAAAGTAAATTCAGGATCCTCACGGCAACCAAGCTGACAACACGTCCCAGCTCTGGAAATTAAAACTTCTTCAAAAGTGGATTTCCTAGGCTGATTAAACACGGTTACAAACTGATCCAAGGAGCCTCCTAATCAGCCGTGGTGTGAAGCTGAAACCAACAGTTCAGGTCTGGGCGCTGTGCACCAATGCTGCTGGGTGCTGAGATGCTGTGGTTGTATTCCACATTCACCTTTTCTCACATCTAAGGGGCTCCATGCATACCAGCCTCTACATGCACATTCTGAGCATGGCATTGACCTCAAGGGAAATTTCTCATTCTGAAAGTGTCCTACTGCATTTCATAGCAGTGTTATGCAGTGCTGTTTTTGGGGTTACTTTTCTCATTCCATTCCATAATGCCTTTGTAACTACGCAAAGAATGAGCGCACCATTGGTAGAAAGCCAGAAAGCCATTTCCTACCTTCCCTTACCTCACTGCAATCACAAGGCAGAAAAGTGTGTTTCCAACCAGAGACGAGTGTGCATAGCAGTTGGTGTCCCTGCCACAGACAAAAGAACTCACTGGAGGTGTTGGTCAGCTCCAGTGAGGGGTACGCACAGGCTGACAGCTTTGCCTCCTGCATCCCACACACTGCAGAGGCAAAGAGGAGCATATCTCATGGTGTTTATGTGCAAAAACCTTTTTATGTCTGTTCAGAGTTCATCCAACAGCTTTGATAAAGTGCAGATCAAATAGCACTTACAAAAGAATGTATCTTCAATGAAATAGTTTTCCCCAAATTGTGGAAGTCCTTGTTATGCAACTTTATGGCTTAAATTCTTGCGTTGATCTTTCAAATGTTGATATTAGAAATAACATAATTAAGCTGATGGAGTGGCACTGAGGATGACATCATTGTCCATTCAACAGTATTTGGTTAGCAGAACATGTGGGCCTTCTCTGTGCTGGTGATTGCAAGTGTAACAGTGCCCATGTTTCCCTCATACTTGTCAAAATTCACTTTCATCTGAAAATACTGCTGCATTTTTTATCCCTGCTTCTTTCATGGCCCTATGTTACGTCTTCCATTTCACCTTCAACTACTGCAGGCTTCTATGTAGCAACTGACTCAGAATAGGAGTATCGATAGCATATACTGTGGGTAGATGTATTTGTATGTACACACATGAACAAAATATAGAGTATATATTTACTATATATACGTATACACTGATATATATACCGTAATATATACTATATTCTGTTCATACTAAGAAACCTCAAATAGATATGTTATGTTTATGTACCATATATTTATAAATCTGTATAGCTGTGTAATGTAACTCGTTCCTTTTATTTATTCTAATACGAGAGACTTATATCTATGGACAGTATCCCAGCATCTTCCTTGCCGTGTGCTTGGAGTTACTATCATGGGCACATCCAAGATGAATTCAACTTTCAAGAAACCTTGGATATTGTTAAATCACCTGTGAAGGAACAAAGAATGTGCTTGATTACTTCGGTTGAATAGCTTTATTCTGGATCTCTCTTAACTAAAGCTAAATCCAAAGACCTGTGAAGGACTCAACCAGCAAACTACTCTCAATCCTGCGTAAGGGAATAGGGACAGTTTTTCCAAAACAAGACATGGTATTGACATGGTATTGGAAAGAGTGTGCTAGCTTTGGAAAAAAAAACAAACAACAATGCTTTTCTTGCTTGTCATGATACCTATGGATTTTTAAGACATGGGGAAAGCTTATACTTGGCCTCCTTTATATTTATTAAGGGGATTTTTTTTTCTTTATTTTTTTTAATGGAAAGCTTAAAATGGTTTTATTTTTTCCTGACAGTTGTAGGTTTTAACCTAATATATTATCTGTCAATGATGTAATTTATTTAATTAAGTATTAGAGTAGGTAGAAATATCTGTTCAGTCCAAATCCTACCTATTTTCATTTCATCTTTAAAGTTCAATGGGAATTTTGCCTGAAAACAGGATCAGGGTCAGGTGTTAGTTGTTTGTAACTATTAATTCAGCCATTTGTGAATTTGGGTTAATTTTCCTTATTTATTCATTTTACTGTTGTAGTGCATCAGAGATGCCAGCCTATGTTAGTAGATACACTTAAAAGTTAGCTTAGCTTCCTAAAGCAGCCAAGTTCTGTTACAGGCAGGAGGAAAATTACGAGTTACATAAAACATGAGTGTAATTTTAGATTCTTTCTTTAATTGATTTTAATAGTTAAATATCAAAATTTAAATTATTTAAGTTAATCTCTTCTCATCTGATTAGAAAGTGTGATGTACCTTTATTATGGCACACAAAGCCTTCATAATATAATTTATTTATTTAACTTATTCATCATCATCCCAGGATGCCCTTGTATAGTATCTGGTTTTTTTAAAATTTTGAATTACTTTTGAAGCACTACAGATAATTTCCTGTCCAAAAACAGAGCAAATTTTGAGGACAAGCAATGAATATTCAACCTAAAACCGTGCATTCAGAAACAACAGGAAAAAGAGACACTGAGATACTTTGCCTGAACTTTGTGGCTTCTTAAAACTTAAGCTGGGGGAAAAATAATCCATGCCAAGCAAAAAGAGAGAAACCCTTAACCTAGCTGCTTCCAAGAATGAACTTCTGTGTGTGTAAAAAAGAGAAAAAAGAAAAAAAAAGGAAAAAAGAAAAAAAGAAAAAACCTTTCTATTTCTAGTGAGAACCAAAGAGGCTACCTCACTGACTTTTTCCATTTGTAATTTTAATCGTGTTGATGATACCAAAGATACCAAAGATTTCTTTCTCTGTGCGGTCTGCATTTTGCTTGTGCTCTTTTATAGTTTTAACTTTTCTCTCCTACTTACAGTAATGTACAGCTGCAACTTAGATATCCCAAAGAAATACTTCTGGTGGAAGCTGCTAATTCTGAAGACAGCATTTTCTTTGTTTTCCTTATGCCCTTCTGACAGGCAAAAAAGTCCAAGACCATCACCCCCTGCACCCCACCAGAGCCCAGTGGCTGGAGCACTTGTGTTGAGCCAGGGGTGGATCTGGGCGGCGTTTCCAGCCCAGCCCTTGGTGAAAGGCTGCAGGCTGCTGCGTGGATAAAGGGGTGGGATTTCTCTACTGAGTTCCAGACAGAGAAAATAAGCATCAAGTCCCGTGCTCAAACAAAGCCCTGGGAACAGGGAAGAAAAGGTGTTGTCCATTCTTTGACAGTCTGTAGATGCCAGCAGCAGGCAAGGGGCGTGATGAGGGAAAGGGTTCATGCAGCTGTGATGAGGCAGAGCACATCACCCTGTGTCACCCCATGTCACCCTGTGTCACCTTGTGTCACCCCATGTATCGCCATGTCAGCCTGTGTCACCCCATGTCACACCATATCGGGATCCATCACGGAGATGGAGGGTGAACCTCATGAGCCCTCTTTTCTTGACACGTTTCTTGTATGTCCATACTCCCTCTTGAGAGCTGGCTGAGTTAATCAAGCTTGTAAAGAAATGCATAAATTCTTTTAAATTCAGTAAGATTAAGAATTTGCTCAAGTCTTTTGCTGGATCAGGTTGTGTAAGGAGATGCAGTATCACCCAACTTTATGCCTTGTGTCTGCTCTTCTAGTGAGCATTGCATATGTCCTTCACTCAACCTGGAACACATTTTTGCCATGCTTAAACCATTGTTCTTTACATAATGCAGTGTGGTTCTTTGCCAATCTCAACTGATATTTCAAAGAAACTGACACATAAATGCAGTTGGCTCTCTATGTTTTCCCAGTTTCAAGAGGACAAATTAATTTCTTCACCTTTCAAGAAGCTATCAAGATGATATGTCTCCGTGTCACCTCATGGTGCCCTGTATCACCCCATGTCACATCATGTTGCCCCATGTCATCCTGTGTCACTCTGCCTGGCTACTGGGGGAATGATGCTTGCCAGGTATGGACCACTCTGGTTCCACACCAGGGCAGCTGCACCCCAGGATGGGGGCTGGGTTTCTAGGAGCCCTGCAGGCAATGGACATGGCAGCAGCTGCTCAATCCTGATATTTCTTTGTTGTTGTTTACAATTTCTGTAAGAAAATCAAGTAATTATTTTTCTCAAGTTAGCCACGAAACAAATCTCATGAAGCTCTATTCATATCCTGTTCCTAGGTGATTACTTAAAGTTGGCTGCTTGGGGAGTAATTGTCCATTCCTTTTTGTTTGTGTATCCTGTCCATAGAATTGCATGCAGTGCTCTGGGGAGCCAGGCCCATCTCATCCATCTCTTGTACCCTCATGCAGCCCCCACCACTTCCTGCTGCTAGCAGAGCCCACACCCCACTGAGAGCCAGAGGAAGGGCTGCATGGGCTGGCAGATGGGGTGGGGAGAGGAACCCCTTGCCCAGCTCTCAGGCTGGGCCCTGCCCTGAGCTGTGTGCATGCCGCACTAGCCCACAGTGGGCTGCAGTAGGCCACACTAGGCCACGCTAGGCCGCAGTGGGTTGCAGTAGGCCACACTAGGCCGCACTAGGCCGCAGGGGATCTGGCCTCCCACTGTGGATCCACTGCAACAAGGTGCCAATGGCTCAACACAAGCTCCACTTTCATTAAATGTTGCCTTTTATTTTGTATTTCACCTTCAAGTCTATGGGAAAATAGAGGGACTTGTCAAGTGTGCTTTTTATATCTCTGTGTATTCCTTCAGTAGAAAGCTATAACAGTTCTCACTCAGGATGCCTTCCCAGTGCAGAGGAGCCACTGGTCCTGTGCGAGGTGACCCCTCCACGCCGTGCCCTCTTGCCATGCCCTGTACAGAAGGGTTGGGGATCGGATGGACATAGAAGATGCTCAGAGTTGGCAGGTTCCTCTTAACAGTAACTGCGTTTCTTACCAGACACATGCTTTACTTGGAAAGTGTAACATTACCACGGGACGAGTGCCTTGCTTGAACCAAAGCAACGATTTTGCCAGTCTAGACCTCTCTGTGCTTTTTTTTTTTATTCTTCCTGTGAATACCTCAGCTTCAACTGGGCCGCCATATCGTACCTGGTGGGCTTATTGTACTGTGGTGCTTTGCAATGCAACTCTGCAAAGAACAACTTGTAATAATACCAAAGGCTCTTTTCCTCTCCCCCTCCTCCCTCCCCCCCT
>JACDJE010000204.1:1782627-1799841 GCA_016647715.1 Pavo muticus
AAAAAAAAAAAAAAAAAAAAAACAACACCAAAAATCAAGAAAAAGCACTTCCCTATGTTTATGTTTAAAAAGCAAACACACCAACAAAACAAATGCAGCATAAGGAGGGCACTTCCTTCCTTACCCTTTTGGCTGCGCTGTGCCTTGCTCTGAGCACCGTTTCAATTATTATCTTGCATCCAACTTTAGCACTGATTTTTAACCTTGCAGTTAATGGAATCACAAAAAAAATCATTTTCCTACTCATTCCCTTCCTAGCTCGCTCCTGCTGCCATGAGCTGGGGTCTGCCATTAGACACACTGCTTCAGTCAAATCCTTGCAAAGAGTGGCCACCAGAGTTAGGTGCTGGCCGCTCGCTGCCTGAAGTCCAGGCAGTGGTTTGTTGCCCTTGGTCCTGGGCACTTTAAAACTCCAGCTAATTCCCAGCCCCTTTGGCAATCCATCCGGACGTTAGGAAGATGCCTATTTGAGGTGCAATCAGCACAGCATCACCATTTTCCCACTCTGGTGTCTGCCCTCCACACACTGCTGACATTGGATTCATCCTATTTGCATCACCATCATTAAAAGTCAACGCTACACAGTTTGTAATTGATGTCAAATAACTGCATTAATTCACGTATGGTGGATCACAGTTCTGCTGTCCTCTATGCCAAGATAAGCATGGACTTTCTCAGAAGGTACTTCAATCCCTCCTACACAAAGTTGGCAACAAATACAGATCATAAAATAACTGAACCATAGGATGGATCGGGTTGGGTTGGAAGGGTCCTTTAAGATCAAAGAACCATAGAGTGACAGAACGGGCTGGGTTGGAAGGGTTCTTAAAGATCACAGAACCATGGAATGGTTGGGCTGGGAGGGACCCCAGAGCCCCTCAGTCCCACTCCTGCTGTGGGCTGGCTTCCTCCCCAGCTCAGGCTGTCCGGGGCCCATCCATAGCATCCTGGGTACCTCCAGGAATGCAGCACCCATAGTTCTGGGCAGCAGTGCCAGGGCCTTACTGCCCCCTGGGTAAAGAATTTCCTCCTCACATCTGACCTAAATCTCACCTCTTTTAGCTTAAACTTATTTCCTCTTGTCCTGATGCAATATGGCTAGCAGGCTCAGGCGATGCTTTCAGTGACAGTGATGTCATGCTCACACCTGGGGCTGGTCACAGAGTGGGTGAGGGCAAGAACACCGATAGCAAAAAAATAAAATGACTGCAGTGAAACTAAGGCAGCCTGCAGCAGGTCATTCCCATTTCACTGTGGGACTACAGCCTCAGGAACACCTTTTCAAAGCACTTGACAATGGCCACAGCAGGCAACATGGGGACACCGTGGGCAGCAAGGAAGGTCGGTGCCCAGCTGGAAACAGCCAGGTTGGTGCACACAGTAAAGGGAAGTGAGGGCTGTGCTGCAGGAGGAACCTGCTGGGATGATGCCACACACGGATAAAACCTCAGTGAGTGACTCAAGGGCCCATCTGAAAACAGCATAATGGCAGGAAGCCATAATATATTAAACCAGAAGATTAAAACAAACAAGGGCATTTTGGATCAGATTACACACTGCTTTCCTCACGTCTGACAGCAGAAGAAATGAAAGGCAGTAAAAGACAATCGGAGACCATAACGGCCTGATAGTTCGGCCATAAAAGTGCTGTGGGAGTGCTGCACCCGGTACCCAGGAGCATTGCACTGAGTGCTCGTTTAGAGCTGCCTTGGAAATGCAACGTACTTGAGAAATGCCATTAGGCCTCAGTTGTGGGCAATGTTCACACGTCATGGATCATCCTTAAAAGCGACAGGGCCATGGCATGAACTGCTCATATGAGAATTTACAAGAAAACAATGGGTTTGGAATGCTCTTCCAGCTTTGTTTGAGCATTACACACATTTTCACAAGTCTTTATGCCAGAGAAGCTGACATTTCGTCAGCCAGCAAGGTTTGCCATGTGCAAAGACCTATATATTATATACGTCACAAAGCATACAAAATACAAGCACCTCTTCTGTACACATTAAATGTACAAGACTTAACTGACCATATACATATGTGATCATGTATTATGCATACAACATAATAACAGAATGTATAGCACACAGATCGGACTATTTTTGTCTTAATAGCCTTGGCATCTTGAAAGCTTTTAAGTCTTGTAGATGACTTACCCTAAATGCATAGCAGGAAGACAGCTGGGAAGTGTTGGAGCGGTGCCACGGGGTCAGAGCTGACCAAGTCCTGAGCTCCAGAAGTGGGGGAAGGAAGATACTGGCTGGACAAGTGGGCTCCAAGAACCCTGACCAACACTGTGCTGATGCAGGGTATAAAGACAGGAGTCATTCTCTAAATCACCAACAAATGCCATGCCTGCTGTGATACCAGACATGAAAGCACACAAAAGAATTTAAAAAACCACACCCCACGATCTCTGTACAGATCCCATTTGATCTCAGACCAGGTCACGAATTCCCAAATGATTTTTAAAGCTTTAAGTCACCACCCGTTACCAAAGCACTCCTCACATCTTCCAGCACCTCACTCACAAAAGCCAGCATGAACCAGGCAGGGTCCAAACCTGGATGTCACGGCGTGCCGTCTGCTCAGTGCAGAAATCAAGGGGAAATCCACTCCCCCCAGTGCTGCTGCAGCTTTCTGCTCAGCAGATCTGGGCTCTGTGCTCAGGCAATGCCTGGATCTGGGCTGTGGTTCTCTCGGGTGATTCTTGAAGCTTCTGAGCAACCTGATTGAGCTGTAGATGTCCCTGTTCATTGCAGGGGAGTTGGACCAGATGATCTTTAAAGGTCCCCTCTAACTCAAACGATTCTAAGATTTATGGCACTGCACTGCCTAGGAAGCTACAATCTCACCTGGGGCAGCTTTGGGCCCAGGTGCCCAGGAAATCATTCCAGGACTCCTTTCTCCACCCAGGCTCTCGTTCTGCTACACTGCTCACAATGAAGTCAACAGTAACCCCAAAGCCATACTTAGTAGCTTCAGTTTCTTGCTATCTCTGACAATGGAAGCAGAGTGCTGCAGTTTAACAAGCTGTCTTCTGCTGGAAAACATGCAGACCTAATTACTCAAGTAGGCATATGGACTTAGAATGAAACTCTTACCCCAGCCAAAACCAATGGCAGCTGATTGCCCCAACCACTCTTCAGCGTCCGTTCCTCTCCCTCCCACCCATCACATCCAGTAATGAGAGCTCACTAATGGATCTGCTTAAGTATACAACAACTCTCATCACTGCTCTAAAAAATAATCAATCAAGCACTTAATTTTTAACTTAAGAAATAAGATGCCTAGAGACTGTTAACAGATAACTAAATAGATTAACGATTGCAGGTGGGATTTGGAACCAATGTGAAGCTTCACACACTGTCTTGCAATAAGGCACCAAAAGAGCTCTCATTGAGACACACAGCCCAGCCGTTTCCTCCAAAAGTCTTTAATTGAAAGTCCATTGTTACGGTACATGACACACAGCAAGGTTATACAAATCATTACATTACATGGAAGTCCTCGTTGAATCCGAAATAAACATGGTAGACTAAATGCAAGTATTTGTGCACATCTGGCACGAAACAACCAAAGAAGTCTCTCTCTCCTTTACACCTTACACTCCGTGCTGATTTCCGTCTCTCTCTCGGTGTGACAGAAGAGGAACACAAGATGAGCTTCCAAATATTCCAAAGAAAACCCCCCTGGCCCCAGCTCACCGAAATTATCCCCGCGCTGTTCAGTATTACAGCACTGCTCCTGGAAGCTGTCCCGTTTGCTAAAATGCAGCCAGATTTCATAGAACTCCAAAGGAAAAAAATGTCACCCACACTCTCACCCTGCTGCACATTGCCAAGGCAAATGGAAATGACAAACACTCGCAGACGAAGTTCTGCACGAGGAGTATAATTGATAATGAAAAGTCAAGCTAGATTACTGCCAGAGGATGGCGGCCTCCCCAGTGCTGACAATTCCATGCGCTTGGATCAATTCAATCAGAGCAAAGTGCTCAGGATCTGACAAGACCGGCTCCTGAGTTAATAGCACCAAATGCTGAAAATCTGACAGAGGGGAAAACAGAACGTGCAGCAGCAGGGCTTAAGAGTACAGCCTCCCAAATGCGGCAGCTACGAAGCACCGCAGAGTGTGGATGGCAGGAAGGCACAAGAATGGAGGGGAAAATGCCCCAAAACACATCCCCTGACCACAAACAGGACCTAGGGCAGCAGCTCGGATGTGGACAGCCAGCTTGGAAGCATCCAAAGGAAGGTGAAGTGCATTCCACTGCTGAAAAACACAGTGGGAAATGCCCTCAGAGAAAGCCCAGGATCAGGAGATCTCAATGGCAGATAAATTCCCACTATTGTCAGTCTCTCAGGTTTCATTTTTCAGATTTATTTCTAAGTGCAGGGGGAAGAAACTGATTCCTATTAAAAATAAGAGCAGAGCTTGCTCAGAAAGCTTTTTGACAGGCTCTTGGTGCTGCTCTAAGATGAAATAACGTGTGCTAAATAACAGGACAGGGTGATATCACAGTGAACTATTCAGGAAAATGAAATAACCCACTGGCTGTATGTGACGTGATCCATCTGCTAAAAGCTGGAAAATTAAGTGATTTCTGCATTATGGTCTGATAGCAACAATGGCTAAAGACGCTTAGTAATTATCTCGCTTGCGGTTAGCTCACTAAAAAGTGCATTTTAAATACCTTTTATGTAATGCCTCATAATTAGTGCCAGCTAGTATTTTCAGTACTCTCTCCAGTATGGAAATAAAAAGCCAATCTGTATTTATTGCACTGCAATGATCATGTAAAAGTTAACCTTCAGTTCCCAGAATCAGAGGTGGTCACAACCATCAGGTGGTAGGAAACGGGCATGAGCAGAAAGGTTTGACAAAGCCCTCTGCCACCCACCCACAAGCATCACACAGAGAAGTGGGGATCGAGAGGAGTCTTCCTCCAACGAGAGACATAAGGCCAGAGTTCACTGCCCAGACTCACTGCTGACATCATCATTCTTTTGGCATCGATTTAAGTCTTTCCATGGAAGCCTCAGCCCTACACCATGCGGTGACCCTGCCAACCACACCTGGGTAGAGATCAGCTTCCTGCTTCCTCTTCCCACTGGGACACTGAGCAGAGCCCAGGGGCTGAGCAAAAGGCAGGAAGGAGCCAACCCCCCTGCAGCATGGCAGGCATTTGGGTGGCCTCTGTGCCAAGACAGGCTCAATGAGAGCTGAAAAGTGTGAAGGCAACCAAGGCTCCTGGAGAGAGACAGCTTTGGCTGACAGCACCCTGCTGCCATGCCGCTGGTCCTACTCAACACTCAAGAGCCTGCTCCCTACTCATGTCTACTGACAGGGAAAAACTGCCCTACAGACTCTCCTGCTGTTTGAAAACAACACACTTCTGCTAATCAGAGAGCACTGAAAGCACAGAGAGGTTCTGGAAGCCACAGCCCTAGGCAGAGAGCATGCTGCCACCCGGGCACCTGCAGGCCTGTCCCTGCTTCTCCTGCCCCAAGAGGAGGCACACATACTGCAGGCAGAGGAAGATTTCTGTGCTACAGCAGCAACAAGGGCGGCTCTGGTGCTGAGGACTAAGCCTATCTCACCAGAGCCACACTGGGAGCTACAGGCTGGCAGTGGAGGGGTTTCAGTCAACCCCTGAGGCATATGGGGCCGTGGATGCTCATGGGGCAAGATCTGCGTTGCTCCATGGCAATGCCCAGGCTGCTGGCCGGCCAACACAGCGGCCATTTACTTTTTTAATATCCCCTAGTTAACTCTTCTAGCATAAAACAGAACAAGATAAGTCCCTGTTATACCAACACAGGCCTATTAGTTTTTTAAACAAGCCCATCCTTGAAAGATCAGGGATTCAAACTGCTCCTGCCTCAGTTATATAAGGAAAAATTACTGTCCGAGCAGCAAGCTATCTGCTTCCCAAACCTCATGATGAGCTATCATCACCTTACAGAACACCCTGCATTGCCACAGGACTGGCATGTCAGTGTGGATTAAGCCCTAAAAGCTTTCTCACTCCACAGAACTGCTGCTGCTTAGGAGTGGATGCAGGAGCCCGGGTGCACCCAGACACCTGCCCAATGAGCCATAAGCACAGGTGAGCTATGAGTGCAGCTGCAGGCTCACCACTGGTGCCAGAAATCGAACAGATGGAATCTAGCTTCTGACAGAGGCATGCTAAGAACACAGCCGTCAGCGTGAGGGGCAGCCTGCTCTCCTCTCACTGTGTGCTTGAACATCTGCAATGTAAATGACTCTTGATTTATCATCTCACTTTTAAATAGCATCATCAATTAAGCTAGATCAATTGTACCTATGTAACTCCATAGCATCCCACAAAAACCACAGGGCTGTGACACAGCAGAAAGCACAGAGCAGATCTATAAACCTGCTGGAGAACAAGCCCAACTTCCTACACTTACTTAACCAGAGAAAGCCCTTTTTAGTAACGATAAAAAAGCCGTTTTGCTTAGAAGATGAACCAAGATGTATCAACGTGTGCTGGATTTGAAACACGCGCTGTGCACATTCTGCAGCATCAGCAACCAGAATTATTTCTTTATGCTTTGCAAACGCAGGGGTTTTCCTGCAGGCGATGAGTAGTTTTCTTTTCTAGAAAATGTAAACAAACCTTATGAGTTCTACTATCCCAGCCAAGCTTTCATGGGAAGTCTCTAGCAGGAGAAAACAGAAGAAAACCTTATCTTTACGCTCTAAAAAAATAGACGTTATTTAAAAAGCATTAGAGGTCACCTGATCTTCAAACCCACCTGAAGTCAGAAGAAACAACTGGTGGCTACGCTAGTTATGCTATGCCTTAAGTATAAGCAAAAATAATCGTATGCTCGATCTGGAAAGCTGAAATTAATGCACTCATGACAAAATTGCATACAAATAAATCCCTGCATAGGAAATAGAAGCCAATCCATATAAAAGCCCTGTTTTTTGTTTTTTTAAAGTTTTTCAGTGCATACTCATGCTAAGTCCAATGAGAGTCAGATGAGATGAGGCCTTTCCACATCTCACAGGATAAACCTACTTGCTACAAACACTTCTTAAACAAAGGAAACATAAGAAAAAAAATAGTAAAAAAAAATCAAATTCTCCTCACTGCTCTGTGAGGTTACCATCCCTGGGACCACCAGACTAAGGATGTAGCACAGGAGAGCTTGGCCAAGCACTGCTTCACCGGGACAGTTCCTGCCCATCACAGCTGCTGGTTGGTGAAGAAGGCTTTGGTCTCCCTGCAGACAGGATTCACGCAGAGCGGGCAGCAGAGCGTCAGCTGCTTGGAACAGATTTCATTGGACTGGATGTGCGAGCAGACCAAGTCTGCCAGAGCCTGAAACACAGTTAATTAAAACACAGTGGTGAGCAAACCTCCCTGCATAAAATCAGGAAACACGGGAACGTGTGTCACACAGACTGGTGAGACTGCCTAAGTGCACATCTGCCAGTCTTTGCTATTTTCTAATATTTCTGAACCATCCCCCGCTGTTTCAGGAGAAAATCCTGTTTCAAAACTGTGCTGACACAGTACCCTGCAGTAAATATTCCGCTAAAAGACAACTACTAACGAATACAGAACTGTTCTTCTTTGTCAAAGCAAAACTTCCGCAGTTGTTTTTTTAAAAACAGGTGGCAATTAAAAGCACTCTGTGATACACAGATTAAGTTCAGGGATTTCTGTTTTTCGTGCTTAAACTCAAAATATTTTAAATCTACAAGAAGGCATCCACAGTGCAGCAGGAAACACACAACTGCAAACTTCTCTAACTACTGCATCAGAGAAGATACCTTGGAGAACAGTGGGTTTCCATTAAGCGACTCTGCTCTTCTGATGTTTTCAATGCCACACTGAAGGAAAAACAAGGAGAAAAGTTAAGTCTGTTAGATCCTTCACTATGTTAGCCTCCAAAATCCTTTCTTCTTCATTCAGAAGCTGCCCCAAAACAATAAAATGAAGCATCTCCTTTCTGAATATAGTAAAAGTAACACAGATGTACAATTTCACTTTGCTGCCAAAAATCTGCCGATTCTTTTTTAGCAAGTTTAGAGTTAAACCTAGAAAGACAAATTCTCACCTGTTTTGTGTTGCTATAAAAACTCCTTTGAGTTCAGATTTATTTCCGGTTTATAGATAAAAAAAAATAAAATCCCCCAAATCGTATTGCAAAGAGCAACCAGAAAACAAAACGTTGAAAGAGGAAAAGCAATTTGGGAGTACCACTATCCAGACAGTCATAAAAACTGTCAACCATTTACCTCGTTTGCTAAAACTTGGGCATACTCAATATCCAGTTCATAAAGTGTTTCAATGTGGTCACTTGTGAATGCTATGGGGACCAGCAACATGTTCTTCTTTCCTCTTTGGCACAGTCCTTTAATTGTCTCATCTGTCTGTGGGCCGAGCCAAGGCATTGGCCCAACCTGTGAAGAATGAGAGGGGAAAAAAACCCTCAATAAATCACTCTTAGAAAATGCACCCATGTTTTTCTTTAGCAGGACAACTCAGATTTTTAATAAAGAGTCAATTATTGCTATTTCTCTGCTTTTGACTCCCTCACTTTATCCGTCAGGTTTTTAGGAAGACATACCGTACGACTGACCTTCCATTTAAACCCAAACCAAAAGAGAGCCTGGGTTGGTCTTAAAGGAGAGCTCTACTGCACTTGTTTCCCTGGCTTTGGAAGACTTGGTGCTGATGTGCTACAAGATGCAGCTTAAAGAACAAAACAACACTGGCATGGGAGTGCAATGCCCATGAGACATACAATTACCTGTAGCACATGACTGTGGTAAAGCTTCAGTTCCTTCTGATTTGCAGTAGTAATAAGAAGTGTGAAATAATGCAAGAAGTCCTCATCAAGAATAATTAAGCCTGGTTGGATTATGTGCTATCATTGTTAAGAATGTTTATTTCACAGGGACAGTTTCTGAAAAACTGCTCCAAGGTCATCTTAGAGTAACAAAAAAACCCAACGAGTGCTCAATTTTTCCCTCCAACACAGGAAAAAAACCCGTCAAACTGTGTGTTATGAAATCATGGGATGTATCAAAAATCTACTTCAGATTACGCAGCATAGCAAAGAGGCAAGAAACGATGGATCAAGAGTACTTGGAAATTCCAACTGATTTGGAGTGCAAGGCTGCGACTCTGTCCTGGCAGCAATACCAGCTGGAAGCGGTGTGCGTCGCACAGCTGGCAGCACTGATGTCCCCAGCACCCACCTTGGACTGCCAGACGAGCCGGTAGGGGTTGGAGTGGTTCAGCTTCTCCATGACTCTCTGGACAGTAGCTCCCACTTCTTGTGGATACGGATCACCACGGTTCACCACCTTCAACACATCAACACCACAGCTTTTTCTTTCAAGGAATGCGTTTATGTCAACCCTGTCCTTACTGAGTGTGTGGGATGGTGGTGAGGATGCAGGGGCACCAAGGCTTGGCTACCCACAACCCCCCCTGTCCTGACAAAGGAACTGCCTGGCACCTCTGCAAGGGTGGTTTCACTGTGCTTCCATGCCAGCTACACACCCTCCAACTCAACTGAGACAGCAAGAAACATGTGGATGTGGTATTCGGAGACATGGTTAGTGGGCATGGTGGAAATGAGGTGGCAGTTTGACTTGATGATCTCAGAGCTTTTTTCCAACCTTACTCATTCTGTGGTTCTAAGATTCTGGCCTAATGGTCACAGAGCAGCCTGACGTAACTCACAGACATGGGGAGCGAGTGGGCTGAGAAAAGGATGACGACGTCTTTCCTTTTGTCAGGTGGAAACAGGTCCAGTTCCTTCTGTATGTGATCGGCAAAGCACTGGTCAGGAAACAAAAGACAAAGGCCTGGATCAGGAATTGCTAAAAGGCAAATGAGACAGCAGCTTTCAAATGCCAGGCTGCCTTAAAAACCTCCTAATTCCTAGGAGCATCTGACAAAGAGACAAATCTGCGTCTATGTTAGCTACAGGCTAAGCAGGAATTCAGGCTGATGGCCTCTAGAGGTCCATTCCTGCCAACTCTGCTGTGATAACATGAATACTTCAGGACAAGGTGGTCACTTTCCCAAGTTATCATGCCAAAACACCTAGTATGAATCTGATTTGCCCAGATCTGTACCTGGATGAGCAGGGGGTGTGTGGGCCATCGGTCAATGATACTCCACTTCATCTTTGGCGTCTTCCCCTTTTTATTGTAGTAGCGATAAATAGCATTTAAGCTGCTTCCTGAAATACAGTGTATTAAGAACAGAAGTTTGTCCACGGAATCAGCAAACTGTCAGATGATAACAGTCATGCAGGAAAGCACTGTAATATTTTAACACGCTATTCACTATTCATGTTTTAAATGCAACTCTAAATCACAGCTGAGAGCATCAGAGGGGGACGATCATCTTACAGCCAAGAGTGACTTGCTAAACCATTCCTTAACCAAAGAACTGATGGAGCTTCCATGGAGAAAGCTTACTCAGAGGTGCTCCTGGGCTTCAGTTTATATTATCCTACAACAAACATAAAGCTATCCTGAGCTAAAAAGTTCCTGTATGAAATTCAGAATGGCATTAAACACAGAAGACCACAAAGCCTATGGAGGAGGTCTCCCACAAGCTCTGACCTGTGGTGGAGCAGCTGTACTGTGGGTACTGCGTGAAGGCGATGGCTCTCTCGATGCCGTCATCCTCCATCTCCTCGATTGCTTCCTCTGTCAGAGGGTGCACGTATCGGAAGCCAATGTAGTACTTGTGGGGTGCTGCCAGACAAAACAGGAAGAGAAACTGCAGGAAAAGCATCTGCCAATAGCTCCCAGTAAATAACTGCTAGCTGACAAGTACAGTGTACAGAACCAGGCAGGCTTACATAGATGGAAAAAAACGAGATAGAACTCTCTTTCCTTGCCTCTAGTTAACCCAATTAAAAAGCAAAGTTAAAACCAGGATGATGCAGAACTGCCATGTGATGCATCTGCACCGGCTGCCACGCTAGTGAGCCTGCTCTGCCTGCCAGCCTGCAGGGCCAGGGGCTGCCTCAGACTGAGATCAGGGTGCTGAGGAGGGGCACATTCCCATTTCTGGTTAGTTTGTTTTTCACAGAGATATTTGTGCCTTTAAACACTTCATTTTGGAGGCAATCCTGTTCTCTCCAAGGGCATTTCAAGGTTCTTCCATTTTCAAACTCTAATCTTTAGGGTGTCAGCTTTGGGGCTTTTTTGCTTGTTTTGTTTTAAGTGAACGACAGAGGCTTCCAGAACAAACCCAAAGCCTCTTTTTCATAGTTTCCAGGTCACTAGCTCTGAAAAAACCTGTAACAGGTTTCTGAAGGAAGCAGACGTCCTGTGCTTGTTCTGCACTCCGTAGGTTTAGGCAGGATCCAGAAAGCAGGTTTAGCCGGCCCCAGCTCTTTGCAGGAGGCAAGAGAGCTCCCAGCTGGGAGAAGCAGCAAGTCCTGAGCTGCCTACAGGTCACCCGAGGGGTGACCGTGAGCATATTTAAATGGTATTAAAATCAAAACTCTGACAAACCAGAGCAAAGATACTAGGAGCTTAACATTGGTAAAGGAGACGTTGGGACAAAATGATGATCAATGTGGGAACTTGTTGCAATACTCTCATGTTGCTGTGTTCTGTCCTGGATCACAGGCAGCAAAGGGCAGGGTTTCACATGTGTACACATGTTCAGAGTCAGGATTACATGACAGCTCCTTCAGCAAAGAGCTGCCAATCTGAGGAGCATCATGGTCCCCTCATCTTGGGAGCTTCCATTCTGCTGACAAGGGAATCTCAGCTAAAATACAGCTTGTAAGAAATAACAAGAACCCTTACAACTGAAAACAGTGAAAAAGGCAAAATGCATCTTCCTGAAGTCTAACTACCATCGCAAGACATTAGCCTATTTGATACTAGCACTAGACAAACAGACATGGATTTTCCTGTCATCATACTCGTGTGATTTATTCCTACAGGCCACTGAGCCTACCCAGCCCTGTTCATTCAGAGCAGAAGAACTCCTGTTTATTTTCAGACTGCTGCCTGCAACAATAAAGCTTCGTTTTAAAATTATATTGTTCCCAGATGACATTGGTGAGGCTGTTTATTTATTACTTGATCTTAGTCCCATTGCCAAAGTGTAACATGTCAAACGTATCCCATGAGTCAGTGCATCAGTAGACTGATTTATGTGTATAGAAGGAAACTTTACTGATCCTGTCTAGCTTGAGCTCTTCACCAGCTGCAAATACACAAATATACTGCAAGCTCCAGCCCCACCAGAAGGCCAGGTCAAGGCAACAACAGCATGCAGTGTACTACTTTTTTTTGCCATGAGCTTCATGTCTCATAGTCACAAGCCACAAGTTACTCATTAACAGGGCTCACGGCTGTGAGCAGTGCCCTGACACAGCGCTAACACGCACAGCTCAGCTTGGATGCACACCTGGTTCAAGCTGTTCTGAAGCAACACAGCGTTGCTATCATGACCAGGTTACCCAAAACGCTGAAGGGAACGGCTGGCACATTCAGTATTTAAAACTGCAGCTACCACTGGGCAAAAACCGAAGTCTTTAAATGAATTCTCAAAGGTAAGGGCTGCAGAGAGTCAGGCATGACTGTGCAAAAACCGTCACCAAACAAAAGTAAGTGGGAGTGGTACACTGAGAACAGCAGATAAACTTTGTGAGCTTTATCTCCAGAACCTGTTGCAAGCCTGACCCCTCAGGGGCTGCAGCTGCTGGAATACTGCTGCCTTCCATGCCACAGAAGGGGGCACGCCTGGCCTCAGGCTTTAACTGTACTTGCAGGGACTACAGTTGGAATTGAGAGAACAGCATCTGAGGGGAAAAACAGACCAAACACCATCTGAATGAAGGCATCAGTGACATGCTGCATGCTGAATGAATGGGGGAATTCTGTCCTGGCCTTTCAAGAGTATTACTTTTCACCCCTCCAGACAGAATTAAAATGAACAAACAAACCCCAGTCTCCTACTTTTAGTCCTCTCCTATCCAAATCTGAAGAAGCAGGCTGCACTAAACAGCTAGGAATCTGGGAATGTATATGGTCAAATACAGAGGGTGACTCCCTGACACACCAGCATCACGCTTCCAAACATTTTGGTACGGCTGCTGAGCTGAAGAGAATGGGGAGCTCTCTTCTTTGGCTCCAGCAGTTTTTCCAATACAAACGTTTAGTGCTCCTATTGGAGTGGCAGGATGAGAAGTATTATCTGCAGCTGACACATTGGTGAGGAGCACAGTGGGTAGCTCAGTGATCTCCTTAATTCCTTCTGCTCTCAAAGCGTGCTTGCTGCTTCAACAAAAAGCGTGTTGCAAAGGCCTTCGTGAACAGAGGTGATCCCCAGACAGCTCATTTCAGGCAGCCCAGCCATTATGGCCGTGCCTCTCCAGCTTGTCAAAGCAGTGATGGTTCACTCTGTCTGTCCGTCCCACGGGAGGTCAGGCACAATACAGAATACAGCCACTGTGCTCATTCTGCGACACAGATGCTGAAGTGTAGGTAAACTAGCACAAACTCCACCACAAACGAGTTAAAAGTGACTTGTGGGTCAATTCTGTTGGGAGTTTTAGGGGAAAGCAACTGAACACAACTGCCCAGAGAAGCTGTGTGTGCTCTAACCCTGGAGGTGCCCAAGGCCAGGCTGGAGTGGCCCTAGGCAGCGTGATCCGGTGGGGGGCAGCCAGAATTGCTGGCAAAGGTACTATCTGCTTCTACCCACATCAGGCCATTAGGCCTTATCTCCTGCTCCTCAGGTGGGGCTCTCCACTATCCCTCTGCCAAGCCCTGCAGAGCTCAACCACAAAACCTTATCTTTTCTTCTTCCTCGCTCCTGAAATGGGGCCTAACTGCTGTTAGGTCTCTTAGCCACTATTAGCAGTTACAGATTCAGGCAAGTTTCGAGAGCTCTGAAGCAACCCATGACTTCAGATAGACATTTCAGAGGAACGCAAGACAGACCCACACCTTTGCAGAACTGCTTTGGACTCCTGATCCCCTCCCATGCAGCTCTCTGTCCTTTCAGCTCAGGCTGGCACATCAACAGAGTAAAACAGACAGTTTTACTCCGTGGGTGCAGACATTTGCTGTCTCAAATGACCATCATTCTCACTGTATATCTTCACAAATCGTAAGAAAATTACTTACAGCTACAGTTACATGAGGTTATTCTGCTTCTGCCAGCGGCCACAAACCTCCACCTCCTTTATGAGTGAGAATGTCACTCCACTTCTTGTCCCTTTATTAACTCACATGAAATATACTCTCCTTTCCTGCATATACTCTCTCTTTCCCATCACCTAAGGCTCAAACACTTCACTCCAGGGCAGACTACTTCAAGCTCAAGTAGAGCCTGCAGAACAAGGTATGGCACCTTGCATTTGTGCAAGCACCAGCCGAGACTCCTGTCACCTAACTTCAGCCATCTGAAAGCTACATGCTCAGTCTATGACAGTCATCCAGGTCTCTTCCCACAACAAAAGGAATAAAACAAGGGTGCCTTTGGAGGGTGAGCTCCTCTCTCTGACAGCAACCTTGAGATGCACTGAACCACTCTCTATATGCCCTGCTCCCTCTTGATAAGAGAAGGAAGGAGCAGAGGCCAGAAGTTCAACTCTAGTGGCTGAAATTAGCAAGATGAAATGTGCTAGAGGTATCCATGGGTGGCTGTAACCAGGGCAGCTTTGAAACTCGCTACTTCAGGCAGGGAGGTGGCAGCTGAACCACAGCACGCACCGGATCCAGCTGGAAAAGGTGGGTGCACATCTGGCACATGATGCTACACTGCATGACAGTGGGAAGAACGCATACTGACAGCAGGCTGCTCTCTGAAACAAAAGCCACCAGCAGTCACAGCAGTGACTACAGCACAAAACTACACCTTCATGCCTGTGGACCCCACGTTTTTGTGTATACTAAGAATGTCCGCACTGTGATTTCCTAGCAGGACTGAGAGCACTTTACACTCACAATTAAACCTGAGAAGCAAAAGTTGCTTCACGAACTTGTACTTAGAACACATCGGGCCAAAGAAGCTGTTAGGAAGCAGGGAGGGGTGCAGAAGTACCGGTCTGAGGAGACATGCTGTCCAGAAGTTTCACCATGCCTTCTCCCTGCACCGCCGTCCACTTCTTGATGGGAGACCCACCTCCAATCCTGCTGTACTGCTCCTGAATTCGTGGTGTGCGGCGTTTAGCGATGAACGGTGCCAATTTACTGAAGCATTCAGAAGGGATCCGTGTTAATGTCATAACCCAGGCACGACCAGCCCCTTCCCCAGATACATCTGCTAGAGTGGGCAATGTCCCCACCTCATAAACAAAACAGCACTGCATGTTTCATGTTCTATCCCATCACCCTTCCAAACCTACTAGATGACAGCAAACCACAATTTGCAGTCAAAAGAGATTGATCTCGGCACACTTTTTTTCCAGAGAATTACAACACCATTTCCCGCACCAACAGATCCAAAGGCTGAGCAGCCCTAAGACGTACAAGTATAAATTGAACTGCAGTTTAATGCCAGAGCCAAACACCGAGCAGTGATTGTAACACAGAAGTTCACAGCATTTCTTACTTTTGTGCTGGAAGCGTCATGAGGTCCCGGTCCAGGAAGAGGCGCAGTAAGAAGTCGTGTACATCATCCAGCCTTTCTGGACCTCCCATGTTTAACATCAAGATTCCTGTTTTAGGTTTCCTATGGAAGAAAGAGATATTTCAAATCCCAGTGATGTACAGGTTTTTTTTTTTCCTAACTGCAAAACAGTCAGCCTGCCTGTCAGCACTTGTCTTTTGCAGCATCACGCTTATGAAACAAATGTGAACAACAAATGTGAATATCCTGAGAACAAATGATCACTGTGCAACACAGAGATTAACTGGAAATGCACAGAGAAAATTCTCTCAGCTGTTGTGGTAAGGGAAGGGACAGAGCAGTGCCTGGGGGCCATCGCAGCTGAACGCCAGCCACAGTGCTGACCAAAACACACAGCACCTCCTGCAGAACACAGGACACATGCCAACACAGCTTCGTCTCCCTTCCTGGGGAGGGAGACCTCACTCTCAAAGCAGCGAGGGAAGCAAAGCCTGGCTGTGCATCATGAACTATGTGAGGGCCAACATGTGGCCGACAGCCCCATTTCCACGGGGGCTCCCAAGCACAGCTTTGTAGTTTCCTAGGCCTTTGGCCTCCATGAGTCAGGCACTGAGAGTTTGGCAAGCCAAGTGGGCACGAGAGGAGCCTGGGGCTGTCCTGGTGGGCTGGAACTTTGGCTTCTGCTGTCCTCCTCCAGGACTGATGAAGAGGCAGGAACCAGAAACCAGAACAGCAATGTTTGCTCTGTGCCTCCTGCACTGCCTTCCTGCAGGCCTGCGCCTCATTTTGCTCTGCAGAGAACAAACACACCGATCTCTGCCCTGCACGCAGTGAGGCTCAGGGCACTCAGCAGCAGTGACACAAGCCAGACCCATCCCCACAGCCATTCTTTTTGCTACACAACCAGCTGCACCATGCAGGCTGGGCCGCTCACCCCACAGATGGCACAGGGTCGTGTCCGTGCCCACCCGTGCTCCACCGCAGGCTTACCGTGTTTCTGGCTCGGCCTGGGGCTTGGTGCTGGGTGCTGCCGCAGCCACCTGCCCCCTCCAGCGCAGCGGGACCCTCAGCTGCCTGCCGCCTGCCACCACTGCAGAGGGACAACGGTGCATCAGTGAGCTCAGCCCGCACGGCAGAATGCAGGAGCTCGGTCAGGAGCCCGAGGGGGGGGGGGAAGCCACCAGGGGAGGCCCGAAGCACCCAGCATGGCCTGGGGTGTCCTGCAGCACAGCCCAGCATCCGGGAGCCGAACATGCAGCACCCAGCCCTGCACGACCCCGGGGCAATTATGCCACCAGGGGCTGTGCCAGCGCTCCTTAGTGCTAGCGCTGCCCAAATCGCGGACTGCTCTCCACATGCTGCTCACAGCGCGGTTTTATGAGCGCTTTTTGTTATCCCCAAGTGTTCGCGCACATTTTTTTAAGAGCTGCACTGGTGCACTGGTGCCCGCAGCGGGCACAACGCCACGCCCTGGGCTGCCACCCGCTCCCACGGCAATCGCCCCAGCAATGCCCCCAACAACGTCCCCAGCGATGCGCCGCTGACAGCACCGACGGCGGCAGCGCCGTGCC
Organism: Pavo muticus; assembly: GCA_016647715.1. NCBI lineage: Eukaryota > Metazoa > Chordata > Aves > Galliformes > Phasianidae > Pavo > Pavo muticus. Next base: position 1,799,815 of record JACDJE010000204.1, read on the forward strand.
GCGCACCGCCCGGGTCGCAGCGCGGCG